>PVJO010001685.1:0-164164 GCA_004026905.1 Hystrix cristata | reverse complement strand
CATGATATATTTTGCTGCTGCTTTTTTTCCCATCCCTCTCCCCTCCCTTCACCCCCTCTTCCCTCCTTATTTACAAAAGCTTTGTTTCCATTTTTTCCTTCTATTTCTTATTTCTCTTGTCTCTCCACTCCTTTCCCCCTACCCCCCTTGTTCCCTTTCCCATTTGAACACTTTTTTCCCTTTCCCAAATGTATTACCCTGATAGCAAAACCAGAGAAGGATCCAATGAAAAAAGAGAACTACAGGCCAATCTCATTAATGAACATAGATGCAAAAATCCTCAATAAGATACTGCCAAACAGAATGCAACAAATCATCAAGAAGATTATATACTATGACCAAGTAGGATTCATCCCAGGGATGCGGGGATGGTTCAACATAAGCAAATCAATAAATGTGATACACCATATTAACAGAGCCAAGGACAAAAACCATATGGCCATCTCAATAGATCCTATTGATCTCTAGCAGTAATCCATAAATCTAACTGGATGTGGTAGTACACACCTATAATCCCAGCATTTAGAAGTCTGAGGCAGGAGGATTGCTGTGAGTTCGAGGCCAGCCTAGAACATATAGTAAGAAGAAAAACTTTCTGTTGCATTAGAAACAATACACCTATAAACGTGCTTGCTTAGAATGCTAGTGTTGAACAATGTTGAACTAAATAGCTGTACAGTGACTAGTACAAATTAAATGGAGCATCACTGTCTGCAATCCAATGGATGAGAAGTGTCTAGGAGGTAGGTAAGCCTCCAAATACAAAGTCATGGGGAATACAGTATATATATATGCAATGCTAGGGATGGAACCCAGGACTTCACACATACAAGGCAAGCACTGTACCACTGAGCTACAGCCCTGCCTCTGTGTCCACCACTTCTAGTGATGAACTGACTCTCCATCCATATCAAGAAAAAGTGTGAGTAGCTGAAATACATTGATGTATCTGAAATTAGATTTTGATATGTCAGAGGAAGCAGAGATCTAATTAATTGGTGAGCTAGGATGTGTATGACCAAGAGAAAGGAAAAGAGTTTTTGCTGAGTCTTGTTTCCTGTGATGAAATCACTGGACCCTGGCAGATGAATCAAGTGTAGAGTTAGCCATCAGAAATGAAACAATTCTGTTAGGTGCATAAAGTGTCATGTTTAAGAGTCAAAACGATTGACTATTGGTGATTTTGTATAGTTCAACAGAATTCTTCCATGAGATACTGATCTGAACACCATCTAATGCAGCATTGAGTGGCTTAAGGTTGAGCAGACTTTTACTGTATCAGTCCTGAAGAGCATCAAGCCACAGGGAGCAAGCATGAGCAGAAGGCTCTGAAGAGCCAGCAAGGACACAGCACAGTGTGACACAATGACCACAAAGAACTAGACATAACAGCAACAAAAGCTAAACCATTCTAGTTCAAGGCCAAGATGCACAAGACAATTAGAAGAGAAGCAAAAGGAGCGAAGAAAAAGGGATTTTTTTTCCAAAGAAACGGCAGAGAAGCAAGTTGTATTGGTACATACCTGTAATTCTACCATCCTGAGAGGCAGAGGCAGGATGATCACAAGTTCAAGCCCAGCCTGGGCAACTTAGCAAAATCCTGTCTCAAAAAGTCAAGGCAGACTGAGGTGCAATAGCAGGGACTGAGAGCAGTAGGCACTGGCTGTTATAAATAGGCCAACTCCAGTGGGCTCGGGAGCTTGGGCACATGACCTATGCCACACTAATGGTGTGACATTAGTTCTTCATGTCATTAGTTGTTCATGTCACATTAATCGTCCAGGTGCTGGGTCTGTGGGAACTCTTGGTGAATGGACACGCTAAGCCTCTGGGGGCTGGGTGTTTTGTTAATGCCCCATGTGACAGCCAGTGGCCAAAGTGATAACTGGGTTGGAGTAGAAGGCAGGGATCTAGTGGGCAAAGCCTGGACTACACACTCCCTTCCAGCAGACACTGAGTACACAAGCCAACCTTAAGGGAAATGTTCAGCTGGCCAGGCCACAAAACAAGAGCAGGAGCACATCTCTCCACAGATCAGCCCTTCAATCAAATTACACGTCATATAGAAAAGTGGTTAAGAGAGAGCTCCAGGGGACTGATGCTCTGTGGGGTGGGTCTCAGGGCAGATCGGACAAACTGACTCATCTCTGTGGTGCCCCCACAGCCCCCATGGGGTGTCCAAAACCAAAGTCAGCATTACTCCCAACACTTGGCACTATGCCACCTATCACCCAAGCCAGATTCTTCAATTGCCCTTCTTTCCCACCTCCGTATTCTCTTCTTGTAAATTCCACCTTCTAAAAGTCCTGCGCACCACCCCTACATTCACTCTGCTGCCCCTGTGTGATGGTTCTGTCTGTGACTGGTTTTTTTCGCCCCAGTACTGGGGATTGAACCCAGGGTCTTTGCACTGAGCTACATCTCCAACCCTTTTTAAAAATTTTGAGCCAGGGTCTCACTAAGTTGCCTAGGCTGGGCTCAGACTTGGGATCCTCCTGCCTCAGCCTCCCAGAGTGCTGGGATTACAGGTTTGTGCTACCATGCCTGGCTTGCTATCACTTCTTGTCTGGAAAGTGACAGCAGCTTCCCAACCTGCCTCCTCACCTCTGTTCTGCCTCTGCTGCTCCCCAGGAGCGTTCTTTGTAAAACATTTAATCCAGACACTCTGCCTAGAGGCCTTACATGGCTCCCACTGCATTCTGCACAAACCCGAGATTACTCTTCAGCAGGCCATTGCCAACTGACGAGCCTCCTTTCTTGCCACTTCAAGCAAGCGTGTACTCCACCACCTAGGCTGATGCATCCTGTGGGAAGGAACTCCTGAAAGTTCCAGGAGTTCCTTCCCACAGGTGCTGTTTGTATATACTGTCCCGCCAACCCCACTGCCTGCAGTTTTCCCTGTGCTTGCCTACACCCTGACCATTTCATTCCTTCCTTCTAAGCACAGGTGTTGCTTCCTCTGTGAGGTCTTCCTAGATCCAAGGGCTGTGAACACAGCCTCCACTGTAGACATAGTCCCATTGCTTGGGTCTGTTTGCAAATGTCTCACCCACTAGACTATGAACAGCTAGTGGGTGGGAACTGATTGTTACTCACTTTTGAATTTCCAGTACCTAATAGAGTCTATGAAATAATGTGTATTTAACATATAAGATTAAAGTGAAATTAAAGTGACAACTCTGCCTTAATGGTCAATGGAAAAATCAAGATCTAGTGGTTGTCTGATGTTGTTGGTGTGGCTAGGCATTAAACGTGAGCGATGCTGTTAGAGTTAGTAATGGTTGATGAGAAGTGATCGGCAAACCAAGAAGCCAGTGTGCAGCCCTGTGTTTTGTGTCACTCAGCTGTGAGCCCTGAGTCTCCACCAACACTGGTAATCATGTCTGTTTCTGCTGGGTGGTGCTTCAGCTGATGGTATCCAAGACTAAAGTCCACCTGAATCTCAGCTGTGTAAGGATAGATGGTGGATGGGTCAATACCAAGCACTTCAACTCGGTGTCAGCAGAAGGACATTTCTATTGCTCTAGTCTTTCAAAATTGCTACTTACAAATGACCACACAAAGAATGGCAAGGCAAAGGCTATTTTCTGTAACCTTGTATGCACCTGGGAACAGTGCCATTGGGTACAAGACAGCCACCAAGCTCCAAAACTGAGTGATTAATGGTGATGCCATTATCACCTCCCTGCCCACCAGTGGCTTCAGTGATGCTATCTGTGAGCCAGAGATGTATTCCTCCTATAAAACATGATTAAGTGCCAGGCATGGTGGCACATGCCTGTAATCCCAGCTACTCGGGAGGCTGAGGCAGGAGAATTGTGAGTTTGAGGCCAGCCCGGGCAACTTAGTGAGACCCTGTCCCCCAAAAAAAAAAAAAAAAAAACAGTCTGAGGCTGTAGCTCAGTGGTAGAGCACCTGTTCATTCAGTCCCCAGTACAAGAAAACAAAAACAGAAAAACATGATTAATTCATCCCAAAACACCACTATTAATTTCACTGTAAGACACACAGTCCATTTTTATGTTGTGTGTCCCTCAATTGTGTTCAAATTAAATGTGCAAGAAACATTTCTTTTTTTTTTTTTTTTTTGTGGTGCCGGGGATCGAACTCAGGCCCTTGTGCTTGCAAGGCAAGCACTCTAATCACTGAGCTAAATCCCCAGCCCCAAGAAACATTTCTTTCTTACAGGAATAGTTTGACTTTATGTGATACTTGTGGAAGCCTCTAGTTATGGTAAAGAAGAACACGAAAGCTCAAGGCACTAGACAAGCCTCCAGACCTTGTCAGAAAAAGATGAGACATCAGTAATACACAAATGACTGTGTACCAGGAGCAGGAGGACTGGGGCTGGCCCCTGCTTGGGTGCCAATGGTGCTGGCTTATATTAGCCACTTAATCCTTTTGGGCCCCCCTTTCCCCGCTCTTCCCATTGGTGACCATCTTGTATTCTACCCATGGCTAATACGCTTCTCTTTCAAATGCTCCAACACAGATCCATGAAAGGTACAAGGCTCTCCCCGTGGTGAGTGCTGCCCTGCCTTGCCAGGACCCTTCCCTCAGGGCTAAAACTGAGGGAAAAGCAGCCATACATGGTAATCTGCCTCATGTTCTTCTTAACACTACTGGGTGCAGGGGTTGGGGGCCACAAAGTGGGGAGGGTTTGTTTCTTTAAGTCGTATTTACTCCCTGCCGTCAAGCAGTGAACCTCCTAGATTCACTGATGCCAGGTTCAATGTCTGTGATCAGTATGTGCTGCTGGGCTCTTTGCCCATCTCCCAGGATCCGTGTTCCTCCTTTCTGTGTACCAGGAACCTGACTGGACTGCATCACCCAGGCCGCCTATATCCTGGCTCCCACCGTGAATATATGCATGACCCCATGTGCCTGAATATTACTATCTACTGCAACTGGCACGAGGTTCCTGAAGCTTTAGCCTCACGTGTTCCTAAGTATAGGGTGTATTGCCAGTGGGTCATGTGATGCCACATGCAATCAGGGAAACAGCTGTTGCCTAATGGAGCTACAAGACTTCAACCTCCAAACACAAGCAATCTTCTGGAGGTGCCTCAGTGGGAATTGCCATGTATTTTGGGTAAAAGTGAATTCTCTCAAGTAAGAATGCCTGGTTCAAATATCATTTGCTGTGGATATGAACAGATAGTCATAAAAAAGAACCAGGTGGCCTATAATGAAATTAATAGCAGTGCTTGGGATGAACTAGCCACGCTCCAAGGAAGCACTACTGATCATGTTTTATAAAGGGAGTAATTCCTGGCTTGTAGATGGAATCTCCAGGAGACTGCTGAGCACAGTCTCTGAGGCCTTGTCTACCCCCAGAGAGCAGTAATAGCAGTACATGCTGCATAAAATGGTTGAGAATACTGAAGAAAACAATGTTGGCAGGTGTTTAGCTCAGCCTCTAGTACACGGTATGTGCTCGGTGCAGTGGCTTTGTTATTGCAGGTGTTGATAATGAATGCATCTGTGGAATGTCTCAGTTAAGAGCCTCGAAAATAAGAGACTTACTGTGTGGTTTCTTGGGAAGAGCAAAGCAGGAACTGTATGTTGGGCTGTTCGTGATTCAGCAGTAATGAATCATAGCAACCATATTCACTGCCCATCCTGTCTCATTTCCCAGGTAGATTTTCTTATGACCTTCCTTTATTTGATTCCTCTCAGAGGGTGAGTGTGATCTGAACAGTATTTTTGATTTGGTGATTCTTCATAAAGTCCCTTATGTTCTCAGGAGGAACACTGCCCTTTAAATCTAATCGACCAATAAACAAAGGAGTGAGCATTGTCGGGGGGGTCTGTACAGAATGCAAATGTGCTTCCTCTGAGAGGTCTCACAATTTCGTATTTCAAAAAGACAAAGATGCAAAGTATTAACTTTTTGTTTGGTTTTTGGGTTTTTTTTTTGGTCCTGGGGATAGAATTCAGGCCCTTGTGCTTGCAAGGCAAGTGCTCTAACTACTGAGCTAAATTCCCAGCCCCGCAAAGAATTAACTTTTTAAAGTGCTATTTCTTTTTTTTTTTAAATGCTGTTTCTTCTTTATGCTACCAATACCTTTTTTTTTTTTTTTGCAATGCTGAAGATTGAACCTAAGGCCTTCAAAATGAGCTACATCCCCAACGCCTGCTTTTTAGCTTTTTATTTTTTATTTGGAGACAAGGTCTCACTAAGTCACTAAATTGCCCAAACTGGGCTCAAACTCAAGATCTTTCTGCCTATGACCAAGGGTTATGGTCAGGTGTGACCACATCTGGCTGCTACCAGTGCCTTTCAAAGATGAATCAAAAATATATTTGCATCTTGTATTCAACTAATTTTTACATAGGTGACAATATGTTTTGCTTAGCCTTCTAAGTAGCTGAGACTATAGGCACATGTCACCCTGCCTGGCTCCTTGGTTTTTTTAATTGAACATTGGGACAGACCTGGTGCTCCTTAAGTATATTTTAATCTTGATAAACATTAAATATCCACTAACTTCCTGCAGATCTTCATGGCCACATTTATGAGTGATGATATTAATAACTCTTTAGTCTCTCAGTGAATGACATCTATTTTTTCTATTTTATTTCCCCATCCTGAGGATGAAGCTTGAATATTGCTTAGTGGGAAAGAAAGCTTATAACTGTGTACATGCCCTAACATGCATCTATGTTCAGTTGACTTCTGGGATAAACTTGAATTCTCTGAAATTCACTGTTATTATATTAAAGTGAGCTATTATAAATATTTAGCCATTTTACTTTCTTTATGTCTACAGACTAATTTTCATTGGTGTTCACATAATTCTTTGGTCTCTTATTCCTGGCTGGATTCCAGTTACAGTTCAAGGAGTATTGTTAGTCAATCAACAGTACTTATTGAACAGTGTGATTAGCACTGTTGTAGGGCATGAAGAGGCAGTTCTGTTCGTAGACCAAGTGGTCACCTGCTTTGTGTAACTTAAAAGGCAAAAACAGATCCCTCTGCTACAAAAATAATCTCTTGGCTAACACATATTAAGTCAGTAGTTATTGCCTTAAATTCTATCATTACATATTCATTATTCTCATTTAGCAAGTATTCTCATTTAAATGTGAACTCCAGGTTGAAGCTGGCTGATAAGGGCTTATTTAACTCACATAACTGAAGGGTTTGTATAAGATAGTGGCCCATTAACCTCATCTCTAGGTGTTTAAAATTTTCCATGACAAAAAAAAATTTGTTAGTCTGGGTATGGTTGTACACACTTGTAATGTCAGCACTCTAGGAGGCTGAGGCAGAAGGATAATGGGTTTTAACCCAACCTGGGTAACTTAGCAAGACTCTGTCTTAAAATAAAAAAAATAAATAAAAGAGACCTGGGACGGTAGCTTGGTGTGAAGGTCCTAGGTTCAGTCCCCAGTAACACACACACACACACACACACACACACACACACACACACACATACACACACTAATGCTTCTATTCTGATTGAGTGATTTCATTTCTGATCTAAAGGATATAATCTGAATATTTTCACTGCAACATTATTTACGACCATAAAGCTCTCAAAACAACTAGAGAGTGAATAATGGGGAGCTTGTTAAATTATGATACATTCATGAACTAGGACAAGATGCAACATTTAAAATGATATTAAAAACACCTTTTTATAATGATGTGATCCTTATCTCCATAAGTGAAAAAGCAGGATTCCAAATACTTTGTGTGCCATGATTCCAATTGTGTAAAATGTTAAGTATTAAGAGAAAGCAGAGTTAGAGGGGACAAAAGAAAACCTTAGGTGTGTCATCTGGAGAGAAATATATATGCATTACCGTGCTAGATTGTGAGGAAAGACTCACAAAGGCTGGGTGCATAATGAATGGGGCTGCTTAGACACTGCCCCAGCATATGGTGACTTTTTTCCTGTTATTATTCTTCTGTCTTAAGTGAGAAGTCAAATAAGCAGAGTAGCCAGTGATAGTGGACTAGTCTGGCGACGTCTGTATAAATTATAAGGAAACTGGGTATGTGTGGGGTGATGAGTTATTTGAATGCTATACCAATTTTTAAAACTGCTGCTGTACAAACCAGCATGAAAAATCTTACAGGCATAACATTCAGTGAACAAAATCAAACACAGAAGAATGTGTGCTGTATACATTCATTTTTATAATGTTCAAAAACAGGCAAAACGTTTATAGTGATAGAAGTCAAAATGGTGGTTACAACCAGAAGAGAGTCCTGGGGAAGGACAAGACAGAGCCTTCTAGGGTGTGAGGCTGTGCTACATCTTCACCTTGGTGATGGCTACATAGATAAATATATACAAAATTTGAATAATGTATGCAGTTAAAATTGCACACTTTCTATATGTCTCACCTTACCAACAACTCCCACTCCTCTCCCTCATGGTCCAGCATGCTGGCAACCAGACCTTCGCCCTCCAGCAAGAAATGAGAGTGATCTACTGAGCTGGACCAGCTGTATCTATTTTCTCTTGTGGCAAATCATCCCAAAAGTTATTAGCTTAAAACATCAGTGATGCCATTACTGTGTTGGTGGTTGTGCGTGGGTGGGCATTTCCTCTGTTCCACATGCTGATTTCTGCTGTTTCGCCTATGGCTGCTCCAGCTAGACTCAGGCTGGAACCTTCAAGAAGACCTTGCTGTGGCAGGCGGTGTAAGCTGTGACGAGCACCTCAGGTCTCTGCAAGCCTCTCACCCCCCAGGTCTCCTTCCATGTGATCTCTCCAGTAGAAAGTTCAGGTGGCTTTCAGGAGACTGGAAAGAGAAGGAGCAAAACCTTTGAAGCCTACGTACAGAGACATATACTGTAACTCCCAAGTCATTTTACTTGTCCAAGCAAGTTGCAAACTCAGGCAGATTCAAGATTCAAGATTCTGATCCTTGATGGAAGACATGGCATAGTCATAATGAAAAAGTGTGCCCTTTGGGTCCCAGAGTAAGAGGAAGACCTGATAATATTGATGCCAATGTTCTTTGAGGTAATAGCTCAGGCACATATACAACAAAGCCCATTGTCAACACCCACACATTCAGTGCTTCCAAGATCTTAAATAGGAGCATGCAGCCAAATCTCTGGATAGCTGGAGAAAATTTCTAACATGAAAGATGGAGACTTGACCAAGCCATTAAGAGCAACTTGGAAGAAATAAATTATAAAGGGAGAAGGAAAAAAATTTTAACTCTCATTAAAGTCCTAGAAGAGGGAGAAAATCAGATACACAGCCTTGAGGAAAGAGGACATTCTACAAGAAGGAACATTCAAACTAGGCGTGGTGGTGCACATGTGTAATCCTAGCACTCTGAGAAGCTCAGGCAGGATTGCAAGTTCAAGCCTAGCCTGAGAAACTTGGTGATTTAGGAAGAACTTGTCTCAAATTAAAAAAAAAAAAAAAGACTGTGGATGTAGCTAAGTGTGAAAGTTCTGGGTTCAGTCCCAGGTGTTGTGCTCCACCCCGCGACTGCAATATTGATCGGTGAACTAATCAATGCCCTTGGAAACTAAAGGCATCGTAGTATAAATGAAGATCTTAACAAGAAGATTGGAAAGGAATGTTGAACAAAAGTAGAGCAAATAGACAAAGAAATCAAGAGCAGTGGAGAAATTAGAGGACCAACTCAAGATGTCCTGCTTCCAGCTAATAGGAGATCCAGGAAAAAAAAAATAACAGAGAACATGGGGAAGGACATTATCAAAGAAAAAAATTCAAGATGTCTCCAAACTGAAGGACTTGGATTTGTTGAAGGGAAAAACCACACCAAAATCCAGCCCAGTGGACAAGAAAACCCACTCACAATCTTGAAATGTCCTAACACTGCAGGCATAATGAAGCATCCACACTCTTCCAGAGAGAAAAAAATTCAAGTGAAAGTGAATTAAAATTTATAATGACTTCAGACTTCTTAGCAGTGGTATAGAATCTTAGAAACAATGGAGAAGTGCTTTCAAAATTTAGAGGGAAAATCATTTCCAAGAAGGGATTTTATTCCTACTCCAACTATCAAGAAAAAGTAAACCAATGACATTTTCCTCCATTCACAACCTTAAAATATTTGCCCATGCTGGACTCAAAGTCTCTATCTCATTATGGAACACAAATCTTCATGTGTGTTTCCTGAAGGAGTCCTTTTTGTGCACTTCCTTCTCTTCTGTATGTTGAGTATTCCCAACTCTGAGCTGCCTTTTTCAGCATCTTGAAGTAATTAAATATAATATTCACATTAATGAATTAGGGCACAGTGGAGGATGATTACAAGCTGTGGGAAGATCTGCAAAGTCTAATAGGAGACTTAGAGCTTGGCTAGCCAACAAAATTATTCCAAAATGTAAGGAGAGGGAGAAAGACATGATGATAAAAGTAAAGCGTAAGGGAGAGTGGGTGATAGGATAGGTACAGGTAGTAAGGTACAGGTAGTAAGGATAGGTACAGGTAATAAGAAACACGGGAATTCTGAGAATATGTAACTACTGGACTCACCTGGGGAACACTGGAATTTAGGTTCTTGGGACCTATGTTCTGAAGTTTGGATTCAGTTGTGTATCTGTTAGAGGTCCCCCTATGCTTGTAAGATCAGTCTTGCATGGAAACCTGTCCTTGATTCAGGTAGAAATGCACCATTTGGAACAAACTGGTTCTCCACTTACTGAAAATTTTACAGGAGATCAAGCCACTCTTTGGATGAGTAATCCCGTGGAGGACATGTTAATTTGTAAGATTTTTATTTTGCACACTGGTGTGGAGCTTGTAGAAAATGAGAGATTCCTTTGCCCATACGTTGTTTGATGGCTGTAGTACTAGGGGGAGAGACATTTTCCTTGGACATCTTTCACTGCGGTTTAAAAATAGTATTTATCACGACATATGCGTAACAGGCTTTGTTTAAAATGCCTTCTGACTTGGCGGGGTGGATTCAAGAAGCAAGGGCGCCGGCGGGAGCTGTCCGCGGTGCTGAACGCGACAGCCGACTCCAGCCTTCGACCTTCGCAGCGAGAAAAGGCTCTCCGAGCCCTTCTTTGTTGCTCTCGAGAGCCTCCACGTTCTGCCCTTCTCAATACCGGCCCCGACGAGGGCGGGGTTTTGTATTTTTGTCCCGGGCTGCAGATGACCTTGGGTCCTGCATCCTCCTCAACCCCCGGTGGGCGGTGGGTCCGCGACCCCGGCCTGCCCCACCCCCAAGCGCGCGCGCCGCACCCATCCTCCCCGCCCCGCTCCTCCCTCCCCGGGTCCCGCCCAGTGCGCTGGCGGCCCCGGGTCCCCGGAGCTGAGCGAGCGGAGGCGAGGAAGGAGATACGGAGGGCGGCTCCGCAGGAGGAGGCGACGCGGGGCGGCGGCGTGCGGAGCGCGGCGGGCATGGACGCCGAGTACCCTGCCTTCGAGCCCCCGCTCTGCAGCGAGCTCAAGCACCTGTGCCGGCGGCTGCAGGAGGCATACCGCGAGTTGAAGGAGGACCTCGCGCCCTGCAAGGATGACCGCTACTACAGGTGGGCGCGGACCCCGGCGCGCCCGCGCCTGGCCGGGGCCTCGGGCCGCGGAGCGCGCTTTCTGGGGACGAGGGCGGTTTTCCACGCATGGAACCCTGAGCCGATGGGATCGCTTCGGGAGAAAGGGACCGCGGGCTTCAGTCTCCTCCTGGCTCCTCCCTCTCCCCGCTTCCTCCGTCGTTCTCCCTCCCCGCCCACGCCGCCGCGCTCCGGCCCTGCCCAATCTGGCTTTGGGGAGACAATTGCCTCGCCCCAGCATCTGGGAGCGAGGGCGCCGAGCCTCTGCTCCAGAGGGCCCAGGCCCGGGCGCTGGTGGAAATCCCGAGTGGAGTGTGGGCGCTGCCGCGGCGGGGGCACGTGGTTTCAGGACAGAGCAGCGCCGCGGTGAAGATGCGCGGGGAGGCCATTAGGGACCCCCAGAGGAGCTGTGGGTTTGGGCTTGGCTCCGTTGGTTTCAGACTCCCTGTCCTGCGGCCGCCGGGCAGGCAGAGCTTCGGGGCTTGCAGCTTGCTTGGCCACAGGGCGCCCGCACCCTCCTCCGCACAGCGCTGTTCTGTGGGGAAGTGTGGCTGTTGTCAATGGCTGCGTTTACCTAAACGCCCTTATGCATCCAGGTGTAAGGAATGAACTCTATCAGGACTCGAGGCACGGGACCTAGATTGATTTTTACCAAATAGCTCTGTGACCTGAGTGTTAACCTCGCTCGCGGCCTGAAGCTCTCTTATCTGTGAAATGGGAAGCTTGAACTAGAAGGTTTCTCAAAGTGGGGGCCTCTAGTAACAGTTTGCTTACACCATGCTCGAGAGTGGGCTGTAATCACAGCACTCTGGGAGGCCAAGGCAGGAGAATCCCAAGTTCAAACCCAGCCTAGGTAATTCAACAATTTAGCAAAACTCTGTTCAACAGAGAGAGGGGCAGGTAAGTGCTGGCTGTCATTTCAGTATCACCCATCATGTGCTAATAACTATACATTTGTGCTCAGAAGAAAATGTATCACATCATTAACTCTTTTCAAAAGCCTAATGACCTCCCAGGGGATTAATAAGCAGTATATCACGGTCATGGTCGTGATTACTGAGTGAAAAAACTCATTAAAAAAAAAAAAAAAGATTGGATCCCCAGCACCAAAAAAAAAAAAAAAAAAAAAAGAATGCTAAGATCACATCCTGTGTATGAGCCCCACAGTCTCTCATGCAGCCTCCTGAGAGACCAGACAGGTAAATGACTCCATGGATAGTTCCAGATTATGTTTAGATTATATTTTCGAAATGATTATTATAGTGTTTCCTATAGTTTCCTTCTTCTGTCCCCACCCCCCACCCCGGGAACATTTCTTCAGCAGAGGAGCTAGTGAATTGAGAGCAGAGAAAAAGCCACATCCCCTGGTTAATCTATGATTGAATCATCCTTTTATTTATCCATCTGTTCAACTAATCGTTGAATCTCTTCTGTGTTTCTGTTGTTGTCCTAGGTGTGAGGATGGGATACGAGAGAGCGGTTCAGGAAGGGTCCCTTCTGTCTGTCATGGGGGCTGCAGATACCAAGCGATTACATGTTGTGAGTGCTAGCAAGATAACAAACTACGAGTGGCAGATGCTGCTTCACAGCAGGTGGTCAGCAAAGTCTCTTCAAGAAGGTGACATTTCTCTAAGAACTGAAGAATGAGGCACTCACTAGACAGTGAGCTGGGGAGGAAAGTTTCAGAAAAGGAACAGACAAAAGACTAGCAGGTCTGGAGTGGAGTAGTCAGGGCGATAGACAGGCCGGACCAGGTCAGGAGAGCCCGGCAGGCTGGAGTGATGAATGTGGATTTCATGAGAATTACAATGACAAGGTTTTTACATTGAGGAAGTGACCTGAGCAGTTTGGCTGCCTGTCCTACAGCAAGCATGAGAGACTTTGGTCTGGAGCAACTTCATCAGTTCAGTTGGATCCCGAAGATGAATTCACCATGGTTGGAAAGGGCAGATTCTACCCCCTCCCTTGAGAACAAGTGGACTGCAGGCACTTTCTAATATTTTATTTTGCAGATAGAGGAGCTTTTTTGGCTGAATCACAAAGACTTCCATGGTGAGGAAGTATTTTAGGTCATGGAACCACCCTCCAAGGCTCCATTGATCCTTCATCTCAGTGGCTTGCGCCTTTACACACTCAGTGAAATGCTCTGGGGTCTCTAGGCCGGCAGCTGATAGTGACAGCTTGCGCCTGCCTGGCTGGAAGGCAAACCTGCTACTAGAGCGTTGGCTCCCACTCTTCTCACCACCCTGGCTTCCTCATCCCCAGAGAACCAGGAACTCACGTCACATGGTTGACAGTTTCTTTATAACAGGACCGAGTAATGAACACAGCTGCTAATGATCCATTTTCAGCTGGCAGGGCTGTGTGCATATCGGTTAGGGAATCTGCCATGGCTGAAAAACTGAAGCTGTGTGGTCAGAGGGCTCTTGGGTCATTTCCATAAAATGAGACAGGACAGTTGTACTCCCTGCCAGGAAAGGGAAAGTGGAAAAGCACTAGGCTAGGAGTTGAAATTCTGGGTTCCATGTCTCAACTGAATCCTATCAACTCCTTGGCCTTGGGTGAAGCACTGAATTTCACCAATGATCAATTTCTGCACCAGACAAATGAAGCCTGTAACACTGCCCTGCACAAGGATGCTGTGGAGCATTCAAGTGCTTTGTGAAGATAAAGCTAAAGATGTTTTCAGCTCCAGATAACAAAAAACAAAGCAAACCAGCCTAAACAACAAGGTAGTAGGGCTCTGGATTTAGCTCAGTGGTTAGAGTGCTTGCCTCACAAACACAAGGCCCTGAGTTCAATCCCCAGCACCCCCAAAAAAGAAAAAAAGCACGATGTAGTAATAGATCAAGTTGTTAATCCAGCAGCATAATAATGTAATCAAATTCTTTCATTTTTTAATTTGGTAGCAACTGGCTGCAATGATAACCATTATGCTGTTACCTCTCATTCACATTTATGGTAAAGGGACTGGCTTTTTATGGCTCTCTCTCAAAGAAAATAACTTGAAGTCCACAAGAAAATTCCTTGAGTCTCCTCTACACTCCCTCAAAATGTTAAGAATGAAGAAGGAGGGGTGTGTTGAAAAGGACTTGGACCTTTCATATGCTGCAGAGGGGAAGCAAACTGGTGTAATTACTGTAGGAAACTATTTGGTGATGTTTCCTAAAATTGAACATACACATATCCTTTGGCCCAGCATTTCCTCTCAGCTGAATGCCCTACAGAAATGCATGCAGATGGCCATCAAAAGACGTGTATGAAACTGTTCCTATCAGTACAAGCTGTAACACTCCTAAGCTGGAGACTAGCCAAATACTCATCAGCAATAGAACAGATATATTTGGCTTATTCTACAATTGACTATTATACAGCAATAAAGTAAAAAACAAAAACAAAAAACCTCATAGCTACACACAACAAGAAGAATGTCACAAAATGTTGAGCAAAAGAAGCCAAAGAGTTCATACAGTTAGATTCCATTTCTATAAAAAGTATAAAACAGGCAAAGTGACTCCACATTATTGGAGATGAGGACATGATTACCCTGGGGGGACAGAACTAGGAGTGGCAGAAGGTGCTGGTAACATTCTGCTTCTGGGTCTGGGTGCTGATTATACAGATGTGTCCAGCTGGTAAATATGTAACGTCTGTGTTCATGTACTGTGCTTCAATAGAAAGCTTGAAAGAAAACCAAGTCATGTGTGTCATTGATGGAAATGAGGCTGCTTGTCCTCTCCTGAGCACACATTGGCAAGAGGATGGGATTAGACTGAGGTACAGCAGAGTACCCCAGGAGCTAAGGGTTGAGCCAGTTTTCCCTAAGGCTTAGGTCTTCAAGGGAGGAAGGACTGGATAGCGGGACCACATAGGATTCTATGTGGAAGGAAAATGAGGGGAACACCTGCCAAGCAGGCAGCCAGCCAGCTCGGGCTTAAACAGTAAGGAGGTAAAGGACCCTGAAGGGTGACAGCGATGTTCCTTTAGAGCCCCGTCCAAAGAAATCTGTGGTTCACTGTTCTACTGATCTGTACGTTGTTTCTCTTTTTATTTTCTTTTGTAAAATATGGGAGTAATGAAGTGGAGCTAGAGTTTTCTTGCCCAGAGAAGGGATATCCAGGTGCATCTCCACCCAAGAGGTTTCTGGAAGCAACATTTCTTCACTTTGGTGAGCTCATCGGGGCCTGGGGCTCACTGTCTGCCTTGCAGGCAGCCAGCACATGGAAGGGAGAAGCTGTGTCAGCAGAGGCCTCACCCTGACCAAGCTTTGGAGGAATGGCCAGACTACTGGCTTGTTTACTGGCTGAGGCAGATCCGTGTGAGAACTGTTAATGGTGGGTAGGGTTAATCAAGGGTTGGTGGTGCTGGCCACACATCAGAAGCACCTGGGTGGTGGTGGGGTAGCTGCCTGGGCTCTGTCCTCATGGATTCTTTAGTCAGCCTGGCCTGGACTTCAGTCAGAATGGGGAACCTGGAGGGAGAGTGGAGTGACTTGGGGCAGCAGACTGAAGACAGCTTGCACCCATCTCCTCCCTTGATGACTTGCCAACAGGATAGAGTACTGGCAGACACAAGCCTTGGCTTTGAGCTCAGTGGGCACTGTCAACAATGACCTTGGCTGGTTCCCCTTGCACATTTCCAGGCTGGCCAGCCTTCCTCTTTGAATTAATACATCTGTGCAGACAACAGTGAAGTTTAAGGTCAGAGATCAGTGTTGCTATTTAAGGTAGACCCAAGTCTGTCCAGCCTGCCTGACTTGTCTGTGCTGATTTCGTGTAAGCATTTCAGAGGATTCAAGGTACTGATGATACTTCATCAGAGCGAATGATTAATAACTGTCCTTTGTTTCTTTGATGAGAGGACTGTGATTTTCTATCTCCATCATTTCAGAGAAAAACAATTTCCTTAATTTAATGCTTAACTTTTTTTTTTTTTAATACTGGAGGTTGAACCCAGGGCCTTCTTACTGAGCTATATCCCAGCCCTTTTTTTTTTTTTTTTTTTTTTGGTGCTGGGGATCAAACTCGGGTCCTTGTTCTTGTAAGGCAAACACTTTAACCATTGAGCTAAATCCCCAGCCCCCCAGCCCTTTTTAAATTTTTAATTTTGAAACATCTTACTACATTGCCCAGGCTGGGTTTTAACTTTCGTTCTCACTGCCCCAACCTCCTGGAGTTCGGGGATTACAGGTGTGCACCATCACGCCTTGGCACATCTTATCTTTGAAGTGCTTGAGGACTTAGAGTTATGTACAAGTCTGGCTCAGAAACAGACAAAGGTGCTGTTGTTTTCCTGTTGGGACAAGGTACAGGACTCAGATGGGCTGTGGGCGAAAGGCATGAGCAGATAACATGTATGAGGGCCAGTGGTAGACTTCATTTCCCCAGTCATGCCCATGTCTTACAGGTATCCCTCACCCCCACAGTGAGCTCCCCTCCCATGCTCTGCGGTAGACTTCTATCAGTTGACTCACCCTGTTCTTATGTCTCAATCTTCCTCCATATCAGACTTCTTTCCGTCTGCTTTGTTTTGGTCCAAACAAAATTCCCTCCTTCCAGCCACACCTGAGAGCAACCCTGCTGTCCTCAACATCTGGAAGTCTGGCTTCTTCACTACCATGTTGTCATATAATTAGGTTCAACCCAGCCCCTTCATATTGGCTCCCATGTTCTCTGCTTCCCTGCAGATTAGGATTGAAGCTGCCTAATGTGAAATTCTCTGAGACTTAGATTTTCTTTTCTTCCTTCTGCATACCAAGGCCAGCTAGGAACATGGGACACTTTCCCTTCCCGAATGCCTC
This sequence comes from Hystrix cristata, assembly GCA_004026905.1. Lineage (NCBI taxonomy): Eukaryota > Metazoa > Chordata > Mammalia > Rodentia > Hystricidae > Hystrix > Hystrix cristata. Next base: position 146,858 of record PVJO010001685.1, on the reverse strand, counting down.
CTCCCCCCATGCTGTGGGCAAGGTCACACCTGGAGTGACAACAGTCAGAAGAACACAGCAGGAATTGACTGTAACAAAAATCAGAAACTGGTCAGCAGAATTTATTTTATTGTTTGCTGTTATTTTATTTTGAGACAGAGCTCAAAATAGGTGAGGATATTTAGATTCACACAGTCAGGGCACTCACTGACCTTCTCAAAAGCAAGATTAATAAACAAGCCTGTCTACCTGTCTGGGTCCTGTAACCCTTCCCTTGCAAAAATCACACCAAAACTTCATGCTTAGGGTAGATGGCAAGATGGTCACTAAGGGTGTTTGATCTATCATCTTCCAAGCCGGCTTGTTATTAACAAAGCTTTCTCCTCCTGTCACTCTGTCTCTCCAATTGTTGGCTTTATCTAGTGGCAGCAGAACTGGACCTTTTCTCAGTTACAGGATCATTAGCTCAAAGTCTAGCAGTGCCAAACCAAAATTCTTGCACATTTAGTTGCTTTACATATAGCCCAAATAAGCATATATTTAGCCATTTAGGATCTGCTTATTTGCATACTCCATGAAACTGTGCCCAACATCTGCCAGGTAAACCAGGTGTCTTTCAGAAACCCCAGACTGCTGCCCTCTGACTCGGAGACTGACTCCTCTCTTGGTTGCTGAGTGTATCACTCAAACCATAAGTTCCTTTCCGATTCCTCTCTCCTGGGGGAGTTTCCCACTGAGAAGCCCCTCCCCTCTTTGCACCTGGTCTGAACATACCCAAGAACGCTCACGGAGTACACTTCTCCCCCTATTCTGCCTCTTCCTATCATCCTGGAATCCTCAAACTGGTCATCCTGGAATCCTCAAACTGGATGTCCTGCTCCAGCTAGGTCACTGGTGACATTCTGAACACAAGCTTCTTTCTCCTCACGCTGTGTTGTGGTCCTGAAGGATTTGGCCTTGAGATGGGACTGTCTTTTAGAACTTGCCCCCGCCCCAGTACTGGGATTGAACCCAGGGCCTTCACACTGAGCTATATCTCTACCCCTTTATTGTTATTTTATTTTGAGACAAGCGTCCAAAACAGGTGGGTGCAAAAGCCAAGGGCAGGTTTGGGCTTGAACATGTGACCCTCGTGCCTTAGCCTCCCAGAGTGCTGGGATTACAGACATGCACCGTCATGCCTGGCTTCTTTTAGAACTCGTGTCCCCTGGCTTTAGCAATGGTCTGCTCTCTGGTTCTTCCACCTCTTTATCTTCTGTATGGTTTTGGAGCCTCTCTGGCCTCTCTTACTGTGTGAATTAAAGTGGACCCTTCATTTACTCAGAGAAAATGGCACCATTACACACTGTGGAATGGTCCTTGGGGTGACTGCTGTGAATTGCAGGTTATGCATCTTACAAAATGAGTTTCTTTTCTCTCTGCATGATTAGTGGCTGAACTGAGGAAAGTTACAACATATGAACCGGACACTAGCAGTCCTTTTTATCTGTCTGGCAGGTGTCGGGGCCAAAAGGAGGGGCCAGGCATAGGTTCCTAGCAACTGGAAATGGAGTTGGAGCCTGGGCACCCTAGAGACTCTGTTCAGGACTCCCAGACCTGTTTTGGGTCATTCCAGGACTTCTGAAAATTCTTGTTCTTTGTTTTGCTCTTGGGATAGTGTCTTGATGACAACTCAGATTCAGGGACATTCGGGTGTTTCTCAATTAGATTCTAAAAAATAGAACACGCCGGTGGGATGAAAACTTTCAAATCCCTGCCAGAGTTTCACCTCTCCGTTGGTTGGTTGCTCACTGCAGGGAAGAGCTGGGTGGCACCTGTGCTCCCAGCCTTAAGGGGATGGTGTGGGGGTTGGGGGGGACAGCTTGCAGCTGGCAGCCTTGCCTGGCCCTGCAGCATGAGGAATAAGGACATTTTCAATATCTCTACTTTGTAAGGAACCACTATGTAGAACACAGGAAGAGGTCTTCCACCACTGCCACCAACACCACAAAACACCAGGATGGTGAGGGAACTGATGAGGAGACCCAAAGGCCACTGAACATAAGCAGAGATGCTCCAACTCGGGAAACAGGGGAGTGCTAATTAAAACACTAAAACTCAGAGGCAGGCAGTCTGGCTGATTTGGGAAGGCCCATGTGTGCGTCCCAGGATGTGAGCTGCTAAAACAGTGTCGACCCCAGCAACCCCAGCACTTATCTTTACCTTAATGCTCTTCCAAGCACACAGGGAACCTTCTTAGCTGTAGAGCTGAGCATCCCCTTTTTGATTTGGTGCTGGGGATCGAACTCAGGGTCTTCTGCATGCCTGGCAAGTGCTTTATCGCTGAGCTGCTCCCCCAGCTGTCCACCGCCTTTTTGAATATTGGACAAGTGATTCCTTTCTAGAGAGTACAGGTTTCCATCAGGTAATTTGAGTACTTCTGCAGTCCCCGGCCTGAGAGGTAGTGTGGGCCCTTGTCCTTCTGGCATGCGTGTGCAGGAACCATATTTCTAACTTTTTGCTGTCTTAGCTAGGATTTCTTTGCTGATCAGCTTTCTACCCTCCCCCATGTCACTGAGGCAGGAGGAAGATATAATTAGGTCCAGGCTGAAACACAGCTCAGGGAAGTGGAGCTTTCTTGGGCTGGCATTGCCTACTTGATCTACATCATGGTGCTTTCTTCCATTTGTCATTTAGTACTTCCAAGTTGCACAGCGCTGTGCTTAAGCAAACTGCTGTCAGTCAGCCACCCTCATTTGTACCACACCCAGAATTCCAACACTGGAAGTGCTACACACTTATCATATCTCTTCCTGGTGATTCATCCAAGCTTTGTTATTTTTTAACATGTACCCTAGAATGAGCAAAGTTATTGCCCAGATGGCAGTTTCTTTCTTTCCTCTTTTTTAATTTTTTTGGTCTGTTTGTTTGTTTATTTATGGGTGCTGGGGATCGAACTCAGGACCTTGTCCTTGCTAGGCAAGTGCTCTACCACTGAGCTAAATACCCAACCCTTATTTTTGGTTTTTCAAGACAGGGTCTCAATATGTGATATGTAGTTCAGGCTGGCCTTGAATTCACTATATAGCCCAGGCTGTCCTCAACAGGTGGTCGTCCTCCTGCCTCAGCCTCCAGAGTGCTGGGATTACAGGTGTGTGCCACCACACACTGCTAGAATGGCATCTTTAGTGGAGGTCAGCTGGGGCTCTGCAGGGGCCCTGCAGAGCTGGACACTGCTCCTTCAGGCTGCAGTGGGAACCCACAGTTCTCAGGGTAGAGAGCTGTGTCAGGGATACCTAGCAACTTTGTCAAGAGATGGTATTTCAGTGTTTAAGACTATTGTTTGCAAGTATTACTATCAGCCAGAAAGAGGGATTTATTATCAGGTTGCAGGGATAATGAACCATAGGGGAGAGATGGGACTGATCTACAGGGAGGAGCCAGGGCCGATTCAACACAGATTCCAATGACCAAACTACTTTTTACTACTTGTCCTTGTGTCTCACTGTCCCCAGTCTTTGACCAATACCAGTCCTCCTTTCTTGTGCTCAGGCTGCTTGTTCAGCAGGAGGAAATCACCACCAGGTGTGTGTTCATGGAAGTTACCATTGATCCAGGGTCTCTGCCCTCTGCTAGGGTCTCAGCAGAGCCCTGAGATCCTGGTAGCTTTTCCCAGGCCCCTCATTTCCCTAGTTGGTGACAATTCCAAGCCTCCTCCACATCTGTGTGCTGGACTCAGTTGCAAGGTCCCCAGCTCCCCTTGGCTCTGCTCAAATTCACCCTCCCTGCCTTTCCTTCCCACCTGAGCTGTCCTGGTAAAGGCTCACACAGTCCCAGCCTTTGCCCCTTCATACCTGCAGTCCAAGGAGCCCCTGGGTGCTGACTCACAGGGGAGCTTGTTCGCCCATACTAGCTAGACTGGTACCTTCAGGAGCTGGCTCCCAACGGCTGCTTGCAGGCCATGTAAAGTCACCTAGATATGTAGGTCAGACTTTGTCCCACAGGTCACAGGACAGAGCCAACAGCTTGTTCTGCACACAGTAGTTTCTGTTGGTTTCTTCGGTCCTCCTCTGCAAGATGAAGCAACCAGCTGTGTGCTGAGAAGCTCCGGCCAGCTGGCACACCCTTAAAAGTGCTCTTCCGACACCTTGTCTTACTTTATTCTCTCTCTTCCTTTCCCTGAGATTGTACCTACTCCCAAAAAAGTTAACAAAGTACTATTTTCTCAGGTTCTCATTTTGAAGGAACCAAGGTAAGATATTCTTTAAATGTTAAGACAGTTTTTCTCAGTAGCTCATAGAAAAAACAGGCTAGAAGTAGGGCCATCAACTGTCCTGGTTTGTGTGAGACTAAGGGCAGTCCCTAGACTGGGACTTTCAGTGCTAATACCAGGAAAGCCTCAAGCAATCCAGAACCAACTTCTCATCCTAGCCAACAGGCAGGAACACTCCCCACTTCCCACCTGTAAATTATACTGGCCCGTGCCATCTGCTTTCCTCTGATTCCATGGGCAAGTGTTCTGCATTCTCTAAACTACTAGAAAATAAGCTGGTATACCGCTAGTCTCCCAGCAAATCTAATTGACTCATCTGTTCAATACACAAATGCTGGATGTCTTTCTGTACTAGGCTGGGTGCCCGGTCCTGGAAAGAGGGCAAATAAAAGCTGGCAGAGTGACGTCATAGGGGACGGTGGTGGAATGGCACTGCTTAAACATTGGGAATAAAATAAAATACATGTTTCAGTCTGACAGATCGGAACACTACCAAGGCAGGGCAGGTTAAGGGCACTGATATCCGGGAGACTGTCGCTCCAAGTGCAGGCACCCGTGTGAGAGCCAGGGCTAGGAGAGAAACCAACAAGTGCCCTTGGAAAAGAGGTCATTTGTTTTTAATGGTTGCTAAGGAGACAGACTCAGATAACATGTGTCTATGGCTTGGCTTAGCGCAGCACTAAACTCAAAGTGATTCTGTGGGGTTGGGGATTTAGCTAAGTGGTCGTGCTCGTGCCTTAGAAGTACAAGGCCCTGAGTTCGATCCCCGGCAACCCCCTCCACCCACGTGATTCTGAAAGTTCTGTGCATAATCATCTCACCTTTGGAGAGGAGGAAAAGAGAGGAAGCAACCACGACTGTGTAGCGACTTCCAGATTACGGTAGTGAGTGATCTCTAAAGATGGTGCGCCCCCCGGGGTTCCTGCTCCCGTGTTGTCCCCTCGCTCCGCCTGCGCGCTGACCGCGGTCATTATCAGAGCCCTGGACGTCTGCGGGGCGAGCGAGGGGCGAGCGAGCGCCCACCGTTGGCCTTCGCCGGCGTCTTCCCGTGCTGGGCGGCCCCGGCCCGCCCCTCGCTCGCCGCTTCCGCGCACGTGACCTTGCGTCGCGCTCGGCTGCGTTTTCCGCGGCCCGTTGCTCCGGCTGCGGCTGCGGCTGCGGCTGCGGGCGTCGGACGCGCGGTGGCCGGGCCGGGCTGGGGCAGCCGAGATGGAACCGTGAGTGCCGGGCGGGCGGAATGAGGGTCCCAGGCGCGGAGTTGGGGTCCCTGCGTCCCGGGCGCGGAGTCCCCCTGCCTGGAGGGACTTGGGGTGGCAGGCGGGGTCCTGTCCCGGCGAGCGAAGTCGCTGGCGCCCGCTGGGGTTGGACCTGCGGCCGAGGCCGGGCCAGGCCGGGCCGGGGGTCCCGGGAGACCCTCTGGGAGCCCGCGGTGGTGCGCACAGACCTGGGCCGCGCCCCCTGCCCACGGCGGCCGGGTCGGGGTGGCGGGCGGCTGCCCCGGAGATGCTTCCCGGAGGCGCCTGGTGACGTGGGCACGCGGGCCGGCACGCCTCGGTGGATCTCTGGGATGCTGAGTTTTACAATCTGCTGACTTTGGGCCCGAGTCCCTCTGTGAAGTGTGGAGGCTTTAATGAGGAAAAACCTGTCTGGGGACCCCATGGACGCCGTCCCCAAAGCAGCTTTTGGACGCTGTAGCGTCACCCGGGTGTCCCCGGGGGCCTTGCGGGAAGGAGTTTAAAAGGAGGGGTCGCGTCGAGTGGAGTTACAAGGAGGTTTGCTCTGAGTGGGAGAGCCCAGAATTTTGAGATTTGTGGGGAGGCCCCTGGCAGGACTGTGTGCAACTCCGGAAGCTTTGGAGTTTTGGAGGCTGAAAAACAGGGTGCGGGGTGGGGCGCTTGCTTTCGTTCAAGCGCCTGTGCTACAAGGACACTTTCCCCCGCTTCTGCTTCCTTAGAGGTTTGGCTTCGGTCACTTAACGTGTTGGAAAATCGACTCGCATAATATGTCAGACCAAGTGGATATTTTAAAGATCTTTCTTTTAGTTAGCCAGGTGAAGTGGGGGGATAACTTGAGGGACAGCCTCCAGGAATGTTTTTTTGTTACCTCTGGAGACCATTCCTGGGGGGGGAGGTTGTGGCCTATGTGGAGTGGCACCTGCTGCATGCTTCAGGGGTCTTCTGACAGACGACCTCTTCCATCTGCACAGCTGCTGGGATTCCTGTTCTTAGTCCCCTTCCTGTGGGAAACAGAGTGTGTGTGTGCGTTGGGCCTTGGCCCCCAATGCAACTGGGGGCTCCTCCTTTGACTGTTAGGGATGGGGCAGTAGCTGCAAGGGAAGCCATAACTGAGGAACAGTCTTGGGGAGGAACTGCAGCCCGAAGCCTGAATGAAAGACTTGTTGCCCAGTGTGTCCAGCCCTGAGCACGCTCCCTTCTGGAGGTGTGGCTCCCCATCTGTTGGGCAAGGGGGTGGGGTGGTGGGGTGTGGATGTCTGGACGTCAGACAGCCACTGGCGTCCAGGGTTCAGAGTGGCACGATCTGGGAATCGAAGAAAGGTTTTGGCAGCAAATGAAACCTTACTGAATGTCAGGCCTGAATATATGAATTGTGTTCTGGGTTTCAGTGTCTGGTGGGGTCAGGGTGATCTTGGAGGGGAGAAGGGATAGAGCAGGAAGGACAGCCTGGGGAAGGGAGGGTTAGGAGGGAAGAGGGCTGTCTGGAGGAGCAGAGGCAGCCTGGCCCACCAGCCTGGTGTCCTCCCTGCTCACATTTAGCCCAGCCTACGCTTTTTAGAAAGGCAGGAGAGATTGTCGTCAAAACCAGCCAGAAGAAAGCATGCCCAGTTCTTACAGCTTTACCCTGGAGTTTCCTGCCACCTCCATCCCTTCTGTGATAATGCCAGGAATAGGAGAGATGCCAGAGCTCTGGCCCAGAGTGGAGTGTAATCTTGAATAGTTGTCACTCTGGCTTCCTGTCTGAGCTACGGGGCCATTGCAGCTGAGACTTTCTCAACTTGGTTACTTCGCTCTTACTGTGGCATTTCTCTGCAGATGTCAGTGGGTTGTCCTTGTGTGTGTCTTGCTTAGCCCCGCAAGTAATTTTTTAAAGAGTGCATTTGATAAGTCTCTTTTATCCTGGGGACATATTTGTGCAGAAGTACATTCCACCCCTCTTTTGCTAGCAGCAGTTTAGACATGATGGAGCCTGCTGTGGCTTCAGGGCTTGCTGGGTGCTTGAGAGGCTACCCGGGTCAGTATTCTGTTCCTGCAATTCTAAACTTATTTAGGATTACTAGGTTTTTTATGATTGCATTTCTTAGAATATATAGATGTATGTGTGTGTATATATATTTTTTTCAGAAAATACTGTGAGTACTTACATTTAAAATTTTTATTACAGTAAAAGACATGCCATTAATTCCTCTCAGAATACTTCCCCTCACCTCAAACACATTTATCCCATCATTCTTGCCACTTTCTGAAGCAGTTCTAGAAGCCCTTTTTTGTGAGTATCTTTAGTAGCACTGTTATGGCTGCCTTGATATCCTGCATTGATTGAAAATGTTTACCTTCGTGGTCATTTTGGCTTTGGAGAAGAGCCAGAAGTTCCATCACGGCAGGATCTGGTTTATAAGGTGGGTGAAGACACACCGTATGTTTTTATTTGACACAACTTGCTGTAAATGTTTTGAAGTGATTCAGGATATCAAGGCAGTTACGAAAAGACATGAAAGAGGACTTTGAGAACTGCTCCAGAAAGTGGCAAGAATGATGGGATAAGTGTGTTTGAAGTGTGTGTGAAGCGTGAGTGTTTCAAGGGTAATTATTGGTGGTATGTCTTTTACTGTAATAAATTTTAAAAATATTTATCTAAACATTTACTGTATCTTTGGTCATACCTCTATATATTCATGTTCATATATTTGTGAACCAAAGTGATCCCCAGAAACAAAAGAAAACTGCTTGAGGATTAACTGTGTACTAAATACTTTTGTATCACTTTACATCATTTTATGGAATCCTTACCACCACTCTCCCATGAAGAAGTCTTTCTTGTCCCCATTTTACAGATGAGGAAACTGAGGTGTGGAGGAGTCAAGTATGTTTCTCAAGGTCAAGCTGTGAATCTCAGCTGAGAAACCCAGGTAGTTAGGCTCCAGGGCCTATGCTGTTGGCCTATTGATTATTGCCCTCTATAGCCACACAACATACAGGCTTCTTCCTCACAACAGCCACAGGCAGTGGGGTTCCTATTTTGTGGCTGTAACAGTTCAGGAGCCTGAGTCCTGAGAGGTACAGTGGTGTACCCCAGGTTACCCACAAGGCTGTGGTAGAGAGGGCTTCTGGCCTGGCTTCTGGACCCTCAGGCTGCAATGCCTGGTGCTGGGTTGGAGCCGTGCCCAGCACTTCCTGCAGGGGGATCAGGTGTACTGACCAGCACCTGACCTGCTTCCTTGTTTTGTTCCTTTTGGCCTGGGTAGCTCCTGGGTGTGAGCCACTGAGCTTGGGCCTGGAAAGGGTACATAGGAGCTTATACTTCTTGAGACCCTAGGACACTGCTTGTCACCATGTGTGTGGGTTGTTGGGCTTTGAGTATTCATATAATGGCTTTTTTGAAGCCTAATCAATTCTTGAGTAGCTGAAGTAATTATTGGTAATATATTCATTTTGGCTGATTGAAATTTCAGACGTCTTATTCTGCTCTTCCCCTCAGAAGTTTCTTCTTAGGACTCATTAAATGGTAGGTTACTTGAAAAGCAAAAATTTTGGTGTACAGGAGTGTGTTGGTTGGGTGTGCAGTGGTGGGTTCAGAGTCTACCTTCGTTTTGCCATATGCACAATGTCCTGCTGATACCTGTCCCCAAACCAAGGCCAGGAAATGCCTGCTCCCGTCCTTTGCTTTCTTGGCTGGATCTAGAGGAGGGGGACCCTTTACACAGTAGGTCTTCAAATAGACTGTGCCAGTGAAGACAGTTTTTCCACAAATAAGAAATAGAGAAGCCTGGCACTGCAGTCCCAGCTACAGAAAGCTGAGGCAAGATCACTTGAGTCTGAGGGTTTGAGGCCAGCCTGGGCGACATAGTGAGACCCTCCCCCACACTAGAGGGAGGAGAGGAAAATACAACTATGACTTTAAATAACCAGCACAATTGCATTCTTGTTACCTTCTCACCGCTGTTTGAAACCCTTTGTTTTTTATTTCATTACACTACCCAGCTACTCCCTAAATATTCTGCTTACCTCCTTTTTGCAGATGAGGAAACTGAGGCCCTGGCAGGGTGCTTAATTTGTTCACAGCCATAGAGCTAGAAATTGGGGGCCAGGCTGCTAGGCAGCAGGCCAATGCCTTGAACCAAAGAAGAGATTGTTTTTATGTCAGCTGTGAACAGAATAAAATCTTCACTAAAATGTAAGAACAGGCTGAGGGATTTAAAATCCCTTTCTAGTGCTTAGATCCTAATTATTAAATTCTAAAGTGGGAAATCTGGATATCAGTTGAACAAGGAGCAATTTAGTAACACTGAAGTATTGTCAGTCATATCTACCTACTAAAGTGGTAGCATGATGAGATAAAATACATCTCGTTCACAAACCTTCCATCTCCTGGTGATGTTGCACGCTTAGGACTGGAAGTGGTCGGGGTGCTGGCTCGGGTGCTGATGCTTGCTTTCTCCTCTCATTAAAGTCGGCACCCTGAGGTGTTCTCTCATTCCCCACCCACCTCACTCCTGCCCATCTTGTAGTCTTTCTGTCCACCGGCTCATACATGGCCAGGCCTCCCACCTTCTTCCTGTGGCTGTTTTTATGGATCTCAAGGAGCCTGCGTGAGAGGGAGGAGTGTGCAGTGGGCACTGTCATGGTGGCTGCAGGGCCTCGGGTACTCAGCCGGTCTGACAGGGACAAGGACTTCCCAGCTGGCTGAACCAGCGTGGCCTGGAGGGCTGCAGTGAGGACCCAGCTGAAGGTCTTTTGGACCCATGTAGTGTGGAGCTGCTTTGCCCACCTCAGATACTAAAGCTAAGCCAGAGCCACAAATGCCATTGAAAGACAATGTAGGGGAAGAAGATGATTAAATACTGTAATTCAGTGGTCAGCAATTTATCATAGCAGGGAATGTAGTAGAACACAGGAAAAAAGAACAAGACTAGGGAAGGGTGAGGAGCAAGGCAAGGAATGTAAAGTTATCAGATCCCTGCCCTTTGTAGGGCACGTGCTGGATGCTGGAAGGCCATGTGTGGGTGGTAGCCCCAGGCTGCGGAGGCTGTGGATGTGGGTGAACAACTGATGACCCGTGTAAAAATCCCAGACGAGGCTTGGGCACAGAATCTTGCAGGTGGGTCGACAGTTACTCTCTCTCTCTCTCTCTGAGTGGCTCCACCTGAGGACACTCCACCTGAGGGAGGGCGAGTGCCTGGGGGCTGGAGGACCAAGACAGAGTGACCACTCAGAGGCAACAGGGAGGCAGCACCTGCTGGCAGCCGTGGCTGATAGCTGTCTTGCATTGTGAAAGGACAGTTCCAGGTGCCTTGAGAGAGGAGCTTTTCCATACCTGGGTGACTTGGTTCTCTAGAGTTTCATTTTAAATTCAGTTTATTTTAGGGGGCATGTGTATCCATGGGAAGCTTTTTCTTTTTGGTACTGGGGAATGAACCTAAGGCCTTTGCGCTGTGCTACATCCCCAGCCCTTTTTATTTTTGATTTTGAGACAGGGTCTGGGAAAACTTCCCAGGTGGGACTGGAACTTGTGATCCTCCTGCTCAGCCTCTCATAGTGCCACCATGCCCAACCCAGTTTTTGGTTTTGATCTACTATCTTGCGAAAAGTGATTAGCTCACCAGGGTAAATAATGGCTATCTAGAAGTTGAGGTGGGACATGGTGAGCCTCAACCCTGTGGTATCAGGTCTCTGTGACCCAGGTGGCTTCCATCTTTCCTCTGTCTGTCCCAGGCTATATGTAGCCTGAGCAGCTAGAAGGTGGAGTTGCCAGGTCCTGAGAGGGGGAAGGCTGCAGGGGAAGCACAGAAGGGAGAGTGTCAGGAGAGGTTCAGAGTGTCACAGGTTCCAAGAGGTTCACGGTCAGATGCATCACGATTGAGTTTCCTGAGAGGTGGCACTTAGCAGTTTAATAGGGGTGTGGAGGTGAGAAGAGTGGGCTAGGCTGAGATACCTCTGAGGGAATTGTACCCACCTACCTGGTGTCTCAGGTTTGAGACTGGGTGAGGTTGCGGGAGAGCGAGGGGAGTGAAGGGTGGAGAGGCAAAGAATAGCAAGAAGCAAATGTGTCCCTATAAGCTGCAGAGAGTCCTGCAGGGTCACTTTTCAGCTGTTTTCATGTGTGAATTGGGGTCTCCACAGACTTTGCTTCACATGGTAGCAGTCCCTTGGGAAGTGGTTATGAACATGCATTAATGAGGGGAAGGTAAGGTTTACAGCAACTTGGATTATGGTTGCAGCTTTGAGGAGCAGGCTTTTCAATAAAGGTGTTTTGGTTTCTCTAGGAAATATGTCTGATGTTTTAAAACACCCATAGAACTGAGATTAGTTTAGAAGAACCCCTAAAAGTCCAAGGGGACCATCTGCTCCATTGCATTTGGAAGATCTTTCAAGGTCTAGGGTTCTAGGTAGGCCAGGATTTTATAGTATGTGTGTTGGATGCCTGATAGGAAAAGACACCTGAGCCTGGAGAGGACAACTGGTGTGAGTCCCAGGAAGAACAAGAGACACTATTGAGTGCTGCCCTGGTCAGGTGGACAGCAGACTTCACAGCAGGCGTGCTGCCTTGACTGGGGCATAGGTGGTAATGGGCAGTTCTTGCCTCTCCGTGGCATCTCACCTCCCACCCGAGGAAACTACATGAGCACCTGGAATAATTGCGGCAGTTGATCTGGTGGCTGTGTTTTGAATACCCACCATGTGCCAGGCCTGGTGTCCATGCAGGCAGAGTGGTGCTTTGCCTTCAGGTGCTAAGCCATGGAGTACAGAGCTTGCAGGAGGGGTAGGATTTAGATGGTTTGGTGGGGAAAAGAGAGTTGCAAATCAAGAGACAGCTATGGGGGAGCCGGCGTTGGGAAGCACAATGGTGTTCAAGCTCTAGAGTCTGCTGCTTGAGTTGGGATGTTGCCACCTAGTAGCTCCACGCCCTTGGGCAAGTTACCTAAGGCCTTCTTCTGTGGGAGATGAGGGTGCTCACAGTTCCCACCTCGGAAGGTCTAGTGATGGCTGTAGGAGGTAGTGACTCATGAGGGACGCACACAGGGTGGTAGGAAGGTTGGATCAAAGCTGTAGGGAAGGGCTTGGGGCACTTGAAAGTCCTAAGGAGGAGTTTAAACTTGACTGAATTGGCAGCAGGGAGCCACTGTAGGCTTTCTGTGCTGAGGTAGGCTATTATAGGGGCTGTGAAAACCCACAGCAGAGCCAGGCATTGCGTTGCATACCTGCAACTCTGACAGTCTGGGAAGCTGAGGTAAGAGGATCAGAAGTTCAAGCTTACCCTGGGCAACTTAGCAAGACCCTGTCTCAGAATTTAAAAAGAGCTAGGGATACAGCTCACTGGATTTGCTCTCCAGTACCACAAAAGAACCAAAAACAAAAAGCCCACAACGGAATGGTTAGGGGAGCAAGTGGCAGTAAGTCTGGCAGGAGTTCTCGAGAGCTTGGATGGTGGGCTGGGCGTGCTGGGATGGATAGGACTTGGGGACCAGGGACTCCCCTGTCCCTGGCTGGCTAGACGAGTGGGATAAATGGAAGGGCATGGCCAAGATGACTTTAGGATTTTAGGATGTGGGAGTGAGGAAAGGATAGAAGCAGGAAGTGGGGAGTAGAAGCAGGTTTTTCATTTATGTTGTCTTTCAGTGAGTTCAGCTTTCAACTTACTGCATTGACCATGAAATGATGTAGGACTTCTGAGTGAAAATGTCTTGGGCGACATGGTTTCATAGCGGGATAGGGGCAGGCAGGGAGCCTGGAGTGACACCTGAAGGTAGGAAGGACAGTTAGCTGAGAAGCAGACAACCTGGGGTTGGAGCATCCACAGTCTGGGGCTGGGGACTTTTGAGAAGTTCACGGTGGCCATAGCGTGGAGGTGATGGGTAGCCTATTGGTCAGAGGCCTTTTGGTGGTGGGCTCTGTGCATTTTCTGCATCATGGTCTTGCCTCTAGTGGTGGCAGGGCTACCCTTCTTGTTGGCCTGGTTGTTGAGGGCGGCAGGCTGTCTTGGTCACAGACTTGCCTGGCCTCAGCCTAGGCCAGCTGGGTAATTAGGAACACCGGAGTCTTCCGGTGGGATGGTGAGGTGGGCAGGAGGCAGAGCTGTTGGCGGTGCCTGCATCAGGACAAGAATACGTGCACAGGTGTCTTCAGCAAGCTGGTCTCCCAGCAGTTCCGGCAAAGACTGCTCACTTCTGCCTTTACCTTCATGTCTCACAGTGTTGTTGTTTTGACTATGAGCAACATTTTTCAACTTACGATACAGAAGGCAGGGGTTTTGTTTTGTTTTGTTTTGTTTTTCTTGTTCACGACATTCATTCATTCATTGTGATACTGGGGATTGAAACCTGGGCCGTCACGCTGAGCTACATTCCCAGGTTCTCCCCGGCTTTTTATTTTTTAATTCTGAGACAGGGTCTCACTAAGTCACTGAGTTGCTCAGATTGAATCAAATTTGTGATCCCATCTCAGCCTCCAAAACAGCTGGGTGTATTAGTATTCACTAGAGAAACAGATATAATGCAAGATATATGAATATGTGAGAGCTTACAGATTGGCTTACAAGGGCTTCCTACAAGTCAGACGTGGAAGAGTGCAGAGGGTTCATCAGTGCGCTGGAGACCCAAAGGGCCCAGCCAGAGGTCTGGAGGTCTGAAGGGTCCAGCCCAAGGTCTGGAGATCTGAAGGATCCAGCTGAAGGTCTGGAACTCTAAAGGATCCAAGCAAAGGTCTGGAGCTCCTCCAAAGGAACCGAAGCTGACCCAAAGAAACCAGACCAGGTCAATCCTTGTTCATTTCCCTTTTATACCATGCAGCGATGGGCCACCCTAGGGTGTAGAATTGTTGAGCCAATTTAGTTAAATTTCTCTTATAAATTGACACAATCAGTCAACCATCACATTGGGATTACACACCACACCCATCTGGTTCAAAGCTTTTAGATGGGAACAGAGAGCAAACAGGCCCAAGGAGGGGCGGATCACTGCGTGGCGCCGTCTTGTCCAGATGCCATTCCTGGCCTGCAATAGCCTGTGGGCTGAGGGTGCTGACCCAGCCTCCTCGAAAGGTCTGCTGTTTGTGAGGACATGAAGACTGCAGAAAGCAGGGCCTGTTGCCCACCCCGTCCACCCAACTGAGTTTGGGTTGCATTTCTTCAGTGAGGGATCAGTTTGATTTCTCTTTTGGGTCAGCATTTGGATTGGGGTCCCAGGGAAGCAGTAGAGCCTTTACTGGGTGCGTCATTCAGTGAACCCAGTACCCTGGTCTGACAGTCTCCTGGGCAGCATGTGCATCCACCTGGCAGTCGCAGTGGCCCTTTGGTGTTGGCAGGGCCATGTCAGAACCACGGTGGCTCCTGAGCCTTACCTTCGCCCCGGGCCTGTCCTGGCGGGCACCTGGCTTCCCGCCCAGTGTCTGAGTCTTGGACGTGTAAAGGAGGGCGTGTGTGACAAGCTTTCCCTCGATCTCAGGCCATGCCTGTCTCTGTTTGAGAGAGTCAAGTCCTTTCTGCTGCTCTTGGTCCCAGTGGGAAAGTGTGGAGCTGCCTCACATGGAGAGCAAACAGGGACACAGCCAGGCTCAATTCCTTGGTTCGGGGGCCGCTCCTTTGGGTTAGGGTAGGAGTTGGTTAGCTGAGCCCTGCCTGCTTCTCTCTCTCTCTCTTTTTTTCTTTTTTGGTTTTTTTAGACAGGGTCTTGCTATGTACTTCAGGCTGTGTGGGTCATGGCAATGCTCCTGCCTCAGCCTCCTGAGTGCTGGGATTACAGGTGTGCACCACCACACCCGGCTGTGTTTCTTTTTCTGTAAGTGAAGTTAATAGGAACATGAATGTGATCGTGTGTTTGTGTGGGGCCTTGGCCACTTTGGAAGGCAGAGCCAGGTGCCTGCGGTACACAAGCTGCAGACGTTTGTCATCTGGCCCTTTACAAATTTTTGTTTGCTTGCCCTTATACAGGGAGTTCTGAGAGAGAAATGATTCCTGCCCACACCTCCACGTTTTCTCCTGACAAGGGTTCTTAGACTTTGCCCTCTGAGTGGGCCTCTGTGTGGCATAAGTCACAGAGAACTGCAGGCCACTGCTTGGTGGGCGTCAAAAGTAGACTTTCTGGCGGCCAGGCTGTTCTTCACCGGGACGGGCCCTGAGGGAGGGTCTCATGTTGTGAGGGACTCTGGACTCTCGTGGCTCGGCTCTTGGGGCCCTGAAGACTCCCATTAAGCCACGTGCTTGAGTGCGTTGGGCTCCACCACTGTCATGCCGGAGCTCTACTCTGAGGTAGGAGGTGGGGTGTGTGCGGAAGGGTCAGGCTACGACTTCTGGGTGTGGCAGCGTGTGCACTGTTGGGCGTAGAAGCCACACATGTTCTCCTGTCATGAGGCAGATCGGAGTGGAGGGGCCTTGACCCCAAACAGGTAGGAATGATTTGATTCCTGAAGAGGTCACCGGGGTCCCTGACACTGTCCTATCAGAGTAGCTCAGCTGGTTTTGGAATGGGTCCACTTTTGAGACGAGGGCTCAGGGTGGGCAGGTGGGGCCTGTGCAGGGGCTGGGGGCCTGTGCAGATGTTCTTCTGTGAACGCCGTGCATCTCCCCGACCGTCCATCAACCCCTGGCTTCTGCTCCCAGGCTGGCGCCCATGCGGCTCTACACGCTCTCCAAGCGCCACTTCGTCCTCGTATTCGTGGTCTTCTTCATCTGTTTTGGTCTGACTGTCTTCGTTGGGATCAGAGGTAAGTTTGGTTTTTAAGCTTGTCGTCATTTCATCACTCACATTCCCCTTGGTGTGTCGCTTCTCAGCTGGCACGGCATGCCTGCTTGTTTCCCAAGTTGGTCCAGCGTGGAGGGAGATGAGCCCCTTCGTCCTGAGCCACAGGGCAGATGGGGCTGGCCCTGCGCCTCAGTGAACAGGCCGAGTATCCTTGGCCACTTCCTGCCCAGCAACCAGAGGCTCCACCTCAGCTTGGCAGCACTGACGGTCTGGGCTGCCTACCTTTTACTGGCCAAGCAAACATTCCCAGTCTGTGCAGGAATCCAGATTCTCCTCCCAGTGGATGGACAGGCTGCCCTGAAGTGTTGATGCAGGGAATAAAGCTGGGAGGATAGCTGTGAGTACGGAGTGTGGGTGGAGCAGCGAGCCAGCAGGCTGCTCTGGCGATGTCCCGAACCTTGGCAGGGCCCCAGGAAGATGGCTGGGCAGCAGCATGGTGGTTCCAACTGGGAGCCTGCAGCCTTTGCACTTGCCTTTAGGGCACCTTGCTGCTTCACGACAAGTCAACAAGTCGTTTGGAGGGAAAAACCATACCATGATGATTTTGGCTTCAGAGAGGCCTTTGAAATGCTCTAGCTTGGCCACTCTCCTTTCCCACAGACAGGAAACACAGAACCACAGACCCAAGTGGTTTTCAGTGGTTATTGTAGGGTTCCCAAAAACCTGGGTCTCAGTCCTACCCAGAGGTCAGGCAACAGGAGCCTGGTACAGGTTGGAGAGTATCTCTTCCTCCTTCATTTCTTTCTTTTCTCCTTTTCTCTCTTCCTTCTCTCCTGTCCTCTCCCCTCCATACTGAGAATTGAACTCAGGGCCACTCTATCACTGAGTTACATCCCCAGTCCTTTTTATTTTGAGACAGGGTCTTGCTAAGTTACCAGGCTAACCTTGAATTTATGATCCTCCTGCTTCAGCCTTCCAAGTAGCAGGGATTTCAGGCTTCTTTCTTTTCCTTTTAAGTAAAATACCTTTTTTCACTGAGCGTGATTTCTGGTAGCTACACTTCATACTTAAGTGTGAATGACAGTGAGACTTAACCTGCCTCACAGTCATTTGTGCTTCAGAAGCCTAGTTTCTTACCTAAACTGAAAGTTGGGCTGGTGCCCAGACTGGGGAGGTTTGGGGGAGAGAAGGGCCATTTTGGTCACTCACCTGATGGTGATGGTGACAAGGAAGCTGAGATGATGGTGGTGGCACTAGCAACTAGCCCACTTCTTTTCCTTCCCATTAAGTCACCAAGGAGCAAAGACTGTATGAATCACGGCACAACATTATCTTACCTGCTTTCAGATTGGTGGGGTAGGTCTCCAGTCTCAGTGGGACCTCAGATTTTATTTCCTTAAGCCACCTTGTCTCAGACATCACTGATTATATCCAGTGTCTCCACTCCGAAATGAAGATGTGCAGAAATGAAAAGTGATACACTAAGG
This sequence comes from Hystrix cristata, assembly GCA_004026905.1. Lineage (NCBI taxonomy): Eukaryota > Metazoa > Chordata > Mammalia > Rodentia > Hystricidae > Hystrix > Hystrix cristata. Next base: position 129,229 of record PVJO010001685.1, on the reverse strand, counting down.
CTGATACAGGAAAAATGATGGCAGAATTCCCATGTCCCTTTCCTTCATCTCACTGAATACTGTGGGTTCTCGGGGCAGCGCTCGCTCTCTGTGTTGTAAGGAGTGGCTCACACATGACAGAGGCCGAGAAGTCCCAATGTCAGAGTCCCCGAGCTGGAGACTCTGGAGTGCAGGTGGTACAGATCAGTTGAGTCTGAAGGCTGGGAGCCAGGACAGCTGATGGTGTAAGTCCCAGTCAAGTCTGAGTCCAAAGGCAGGAGGAGACTGATGCCCCAACTCAAAGACAGGACCTGAGTCGGGAGAGAACTTCTCCCTTGGCGTTTTTGTTCTCCTCAGGTCTTCAGTAGATTTGATGAGGCCCACCCTCACTGGGGAGGACAGTTTGCTTATTCAGTCTGCTCATCCTCATAGACAGAATAATGTTTAACTCAATATCAAGACCTCCTGTGGCCCAGTCATGTAGATTCTTAAAATATCTATCACAAGTACATTCCTCCTAATACTTTATCTGGCAAGGTTGTTGTTATTTCAGAGTTAAGAGTACCTTAGGGACCACTGGGTTAGTCACCCTCATTTCGCTTATGAGGATAGTGAGATGCAGAAAGCCTAGTTAGGTAAGGTGGAGTCTAAGTTGTGATTGCCATTTCTTAGTTCTTTCCATAAGCCAGGCTGCTTTACTTACTGGTTAGGAGTCTCTTCAGATTGTGAATCTTTTTAAAAATAGCCTCAATGAGGGTGCAGGCCTCTTTCCTGCATAGAAACATCCTTCTCAGTGTTTACAAGCACATTCCCGAGACATGTCACTGTGCTGCTTGAGGTTCATATGCTGTACCCCTTGTGTTCAGATGCCAAATTCTTGGCTGCAGGCTGGAGTGGGCACTGAGGCAGCCCAGAGAACTGGTGTCTTAGTTACTTTTCTCTCATTGCTGAGGCAAAATACTGGACACCCAGAGTTGCAGGGGGAAAGGTTTATTTGGCTTACAGTTCATAGAGGTTTCAGTTCATAATTGGCTGGATCCAAGGCAGGGTGACATGGCACACAGGCAGAAGGCAGCAAAGTAAGCAAGCAAGCAAAATGGGACCTAAAATAGCTTCTTTCTTTGCCTTCTTTCTGCTGCCAGGATTAGGGCAGTGCCAAACGATCAGTGGATGGATTTAGTAATCACATATCCTTAATCCCAGCATTACACACTCTATATTCTAGACACAGGTAGTTGAAGTGAAATGGTAGAAAATATTTTATGCAAACAACACCAAAGGGTTCAGCAATTCTATTTCTGGGCATGTTTTCAAAAGAAGCAAAGGCAGGGTCTTGAAGAAGAGATATTTGTACACTTATGGTAACAGCAGCATTATTGACAGTAACTAAAATTGTGAAATCAGTTGAAGTGTTCATTGACAGATGAATGGGTAGGTAAAATGGAATATTATTCAGCCTTGATAAGGAAATTTAGACACATGTTATAACATTGATAAATCTTGAGGACATTATATGAAGTGATACAAGCCAGTTACAAAAAGACAAATACCGTCTGATTCTGTTTACTTGAGTTATATTGAGAAGTTCAAATCATAGAGACAGAAAACAGGGTGGTAGATGCAAGGAGCTAAGGGGAGGTACATAAGGAGTTACTGTTTTAATAGGGATAGAGTTTCAGTTTTGTAAGATAAAAAGAGTTATGGAGATGGACAGTGGTGATAGTTGCACAGTGTGAATGTACTTAATACTACTGAATTGTACACTTAAACTTGGTTAAGATGGGCTAGGCACAGTGGCGCACTCTTGTAATCCTAGCACTTGGGAGGCTGAGGCAGGAGGGTTGCCAAGACCAGCCTGGGCTACATAGTGAATTTGAGCCCGGCCTGAACTACAAAGCAAGACCCTGTCTTTAAAAAAAAAAAAAAAAAAATTGGTTTAGATGGTAATTTTATGTTATATTTTACCATGATAAAAAAAAATTAGGAAAAAAGAATTTGTGGAACTTCTACATCTGTTACTTCAGTCAGGAGAAGCAATGTATTCTTGGATGCTTACATTAGTATATATTATGCTTTGTTATAGTCCCCTATTTAATAAAATGTTTTTGGAAGACTGGATTAATTAGATGAGTACATAAATGTGTCTTCATTGTTTAGAAGAATTCTTTATACTTCACAGACTATGTAGTGGATGTCTGTGTAGTACATACTTCCTTGGGGCCATGTAATGCAGGGAGAGCCCTCATTGAGAACACTGGGAGGGTTTGCCGTGGAAATCACAGACTGCCCTGACCTGTGCGGGGCAGTTGTGCACGACACAGTGACTATTTTGTGTCTGTCTGTGTGTGTTACCTCATTTATGAGGTCTCTAAAGAATGACCAGGTAAGTAGGACCACCTTGGTATAATGTACGAGTCTCTTGGCATTTGAAAATTAAAATCAGTGAGTTATAATATAGACATAACTTTTTTCCCTTCTCTTCTTTTTTACACTTTAGGACCCAAAGTGATCCAGACTTCTGCAGCTAATTTTTCACTAAATAATAGCAAAAAGGTGAGGCTGGGCCTAAGTGGGAGTTGGTAGGGCATTATAAACTTCACGTCACTAGGAGAGGGTTTTGAAGATAGACTGCCTTTGCCTGCAACTTGTGTCTCAAGCAACACCCCACCCCTCTTTTTTGGTGCTGGGGGATTGAACCCAGGGACTTGTGCATACTAGGCAAGTGCTCTTTCTTTCACTGAGCCACACACCAAGCCATACACACATATTTTTATTTCCACTGTCGGCTGCTGGCCTCTGGGTTCTTGATTGCTAAAATTACTTCTTCGCCTGTAATAAATACTTAGGTACTTAGGAAATATGGGAGTGTTACACCTTAGGGAGTAGTAATTCACTTCCAAAGAGTGATTAGCTCATCCAGATTCCTATCTCTACATCCTGTTAGATTATAAATTTTAACACTCATTACTTAGGTATCTGAACCTTTCTTATCCATATTTCATATTTATCCAACTTGACTCTTGTTCTGTGGCATTTTTTTTTTATCAGTAACAGTTTAATGATTATTCGGTGTTCCTTGCTTGAACTCAGTTTAAATTCCCCGCCCACTTAAAAATGTGCTTGGATTCTTCAGCGTTTCTAAGGAAAAACAGAAGTCTTTCAGTTGGAGAGTTTGGGTTTTCTTTAATAAACACTAATTTGAGAGAGCCCGAACAACTAACCCTTTTATTTTTCTGTGTCAAACATAATTCTTAATTATAAACTGGACACAGTTGTCCCACATTCTCATGGCATCACAATACGTATAGTTTATTTATTTATTTTTTCCTTTTTTCCCTGAATTGTCCATTTCAATGTGTCATGATTTTACCCGCATAAAGGCAAAATCAAAAAAAAAAAAAATCAACACAGCCTTTTCTTTTAGCAGGATAATGGCAGTACTTCCACAAGATGAAGCACTACGTGCAACCTGCTTACAATATGTATAGTTTAAATCTTATCATTTGACCCCAGATTACTCCTTCTCCCTGTTCTATCACCTCTCTGCTAGGTCTGCCTTTACATCTGTTTCAAAAAGGCGAACTAAAAATGTCCTCAACTTAAATCTCTCAGTTCTTTTTGCTACTGCTGGTTCGAAAGGGCCTTCTTCACATTTTCTTTAACTCCTGAGCAGATGGTTTGATTTGGAGCAGGGCCACCACGGAGTTCCCTGATAGTAGTTGGTCTTCTTAATTTCTGTCTCTTGGGGTGTAAGCTTCTCTTTGACACTGAGCATAGCAGCCATCCCACAAAACTGACTTGCTTCCAAGGGACCGTCCTCATTTTAGAGATGGTATCTCATCCCCTGATAGGTTTCTTTGGTGGGTGGCTTTTGGATAAGTCTTTATGCCAGGGAGTTTATTGAGACCCTTTTGTGCATTAAAACTCAAAACATACTCATCTGCAAAGATTATGCTAGCACATAAAATGCTTTTCTTTGAAACTGCAGGTAAGTGCCTTAAACAATCCTCTGTGTGTCCCACTACTATTGGACACCAGTATGAAGTGTTTTGAAAGATGCTGCAGAAAAATCATTGGCAACATAGCCCTCTAATTTTTCTCTCCAGGGGCACTTAGACTTTTATAAAGCTAAAAATAACAGACATCAAACAGTGACATGTCTGGCCTATTGGTATTAAAGAAATAATTATTGAGATGCATTATCTCTGAATTGGAAATCATTTCTTCGGTGTCTTTTGTTGTTGTTATTATATGTCTCTCATTCTGCTCTTTTCTTTTTTTTCTCCAAGATGGCTTTTTCTTGGTTTTGAGTAGGTGTATTGACCCAAGGCTCCAGGTGGTAGAAACCACCTGCTTTCAGGTTTTGAAAAGATGGAAATTAATAGCAGCTGGGAGTTGGTCCGCCCCCCTTCTGGCAGGCAACATTTCACTACATTGTCAAAAGGAAAGCGATGTTTTTGTTTCAGAGCTAATGCTCAAGCCTTTTGCTAAATGTAAATTTTGTATGTTAAGATGTTGTATTTGCTAGATTCAATGAAAAGGTCACATGGATTACTTAATTGTCTTTTATTTTCTTTTACTTCAGCTAAAGCCAATCCAAATACGCTCAAATCCGCTGTCTACATACAATCAGCAGCTATGGCTGACATGTGTTGTCGAGTTGGAGCAATCAAAAGGTATGCAGCCTGACATCTGGGGATGATTTTTCTAGTACAGACTCTTTCTTTTTTTCTTTCTTTCTTTTTTTTTGGTGTCTTCCCAGTGAGTTATATCTCACATCCCCAGACTTTTATTTATTTATTTTTTTTGAGACAAGGTTTTGCTGAGTTGCCCAGACTGTCTTTGAATTTGTAATCTTCCTGCCTCAGTCTCCCAGAGTGCTGGGATTACTTGTCACCACACCCAGCTCAAATTATCATATTTAAAAGGTTGAAAGGATTTTAAAGTATTTGAACAAGTGCTGCAAGATAAGCATATAAGGATGTTCATTATTATTTATAACAGCAGCAAGTTGAAAGCCCCTTAAATGTCTCCTAGGGGGAGGCAGAGTCATGATACACCTCTATAGAGACCAGACAGCCTAGCTCAGTGGGGATCTGGGAGGGAATTGAGTCTGCCGGAGGCAGTGATATTGCTTCCCCAGGGGCACTTGGTAATGTCTGGAGACAATCTGCTCATCACAGCTGGAGAGAAAGAAGTGTTACTGGCCTCTGATGGGCAGAGGCCAAGGATGCCACTAAACATTCTATTGAGCATAGGACAGACGCCTATAGCAAGGAATTATCCAGCCCAGGATGTCACTACTGCCAGGGTTGAGAAACCTGCCCTAAGGCATCCATTGTTTATATTGCTTAGCTAAAATGATACTTATCTAAAATGGTAATAGTTTTGTGTTTTCTTTGGGAGAATTGAGAAGATGGTCAGTCAAATTATTTCCTATGAAGTACTGTGGTTGAGAAAGAATTTGAAAAGATAACCTTATAAGTACAGTAAATGAAGTAGAAAAAAATGCATATTTCAAAAAAGTATCCCTTTTTGATAATATTTTAAAAAGCAAAAAGAAATTTTTATCATTATGTATTTTTGATTTTAGAAAATGGCCTACTTGGTATACACAAAAATGTTAGTTACAGCTGTGTTTAGGTGGCAGGATTGAAAAACTTATGCCTGTTTTTTTTTTTTTGGTTTTTAGAGACAGGGTCTCACTATGTAGTCCAGGCCGGCCTTGAACTCATCATGTCGCCCAGATTGACCTCGAACTCATGGCGATCCCCTGCCCCAGCCTCCCAAGTGCTGGGATTACAGGCATATACTACCATGCCTGGCCTGTGCCATTTTTGCATTTTTTGTTCTCTTATTCTTTTTAATAATAAGAATATAATTACTATTTTTAAAAAGTATATTAGTGTATATTTGCAGTGTATAATGATTACATTCATCTCAGGGAATTGGTACATGTACATAATACATCTTCATTCTTTTTTGTCCCCCATCCTGCAATCCCTCCCCACTCCTTCAAACTCTTGGTTCCCTTCCCATTGCAGAAACGCTGCTTCTGTTTTGTTTTCTTTTGGGTTTTTTTTTTGTTTTGTTTTGTTTTTTGCTTCATTTCTTTTTTGGTTTTTTTAATCCCATTTCTGTCTCCTCCCTTCCCTCTCCTTCCATCTCTCGTTCCTCTTCCATTTGAAGAAGATCTCCCAACTTGCTATTATCTCTCCTTTGTTTTCCTTTTTATTTATATTTTGGGTTTCTCATATAAGAGAAACCAGGCAATGTTTAAACTTGTGTCTGATTTATTTCACTTAACATGGTCTCAAAATGCATCCATTTACCTACAAATGCCTCAAGTTTATCATTCTTTATGACAGAATACTACTCCATTGTGTTATAAATGTCATTTTCTTTATCCATTCATCTGATGATGGTCATATAGGCCATTTCCAAAACTTAGCTATTATAAATTGTGCTGCTGTAAACATGGGTATGCATGTATCACTGTAATATGATGACTTTAACTCTTTCAGGAAGATATATAGAAGGTGAATAGCAGCTGAGGTTCTTGCTAACTTGAACACATGTGCACACCCATATGGGTTAAATGGAATTTCTATTTTTTGTTTTTTGTGGCATGTCCATACTAATCTCCATAGTGGTTGTACTAGTTTGTGTTTTCCACCAGCAATATAGAAGGGTTCCTTTTCCCCTCTGCAGCCTTGCCAGAATTTGTTATATTCAATTTCTTGATAGCCATTCTTTCTAGAGTAAAGTGGTATCTCGGTGTTGTTTTAATTTGCATTTCTGTAATGGCCAGTGATGTTGAACATTTCTTCATGTGTTTATTGGCCATTTGTACTTCTGAGAAGGGTCTATTCTTTGGTTGCCCTTTTTTTGATTTGGTCTTTTATTTTAAGGGGTGTAATTTTTTTAAGTTCTTCATTCTAGATGTTAGTCCTCTGCCTGAGGAATAGCTGGCAAAATTTTCCCCATTCTTTTTTTTTTTTTTTTTTTTTTTTTTTTTTTTTTTTTTTTTTTTTTTTTTTTTTTTTTTTTTTTTTTTTTTGTGCTGGGGATCGAACTCAGGGCCTTGTGCTTGCAAGGCAGGCACTCTAACCACTGAGCTAAATCCCCAGCCCCTCCCCATTCTGTAGGTTGTCTCTTGACTCTGTTGGTTGTTTCCTTTGCTGTCCGGAAGCTTTTTAATTTGATATGTACCCATTTGTTGATTGTAAGTATTATTTCTTGTGCCATTGGCCTTCTGTTCAGAATATCCTTGCCTACACCAAGTCTGCAGGAGTTTTACCTGTTTTATCTTCCAGCAGATTGTTGCTGTGCTAACATTTCATCCAACATTCTGTTCTAACATTTGATCCATTTTGATTTTATTTTATTTAGTACACGTTGAGACTATATGGGTCTAGACTCAGTCTTCTGCATGTGGATATCCAGTTTTTCCAGCACCTTTTTTTTTTTTTAAGACAGGGTCTCACTGTGTAGTTCAGGCCAGCCTTGAACTCCCTTTGTAGCTCAGGCTGGCCTCAAATTTGAGGCAGCCTTCCTGCCTCAACCTCCCAAGTGCTGGGATTAGAGGCATGTGCCACCACCCCCAGCCCAGCACCATTTATTAAAGAGACCATCTTTCTCCAGTGTATGTTTCTGGCCCCTTTGTCAAAGATCAAATAGCTGAACGTGTTTGGGGTTGTTTCTGCTTCCTCTACTCTATTACATTGATCCACGTGTCTGTTTTTGTGACAGTACCATGCTGTTTTTATCATTGTACCTTTGTAGTGTAACTTCAGATGTGAGATTGTGATGCCTTCTGCTTTGCTTTCATTACCCAGGATTGCTTTTGCTTTTCTGGCTCTCTTCTGCTTCCATATGAATTTTAGAATTATTTTCTCTAGATGTGTGAGAAAGTCTTTTAGTATTTTGATGGTGATTGTGTTAAATCTGTGTATGAGTTTTGGAAGTATAGCTGTTTTGACGGTAGTGGTTCTTCCTATCCAGGAACTTGGGTTATCTTTCCGTTTTCTGATGTTCTCTTTGATCTCCTTTTTCAGAGTGATGTAATTTTCATTTTAAAGCTCTTTCACTTCTTTGGTTAGGTTAATTCCTAAGTATTCAATTCTTCTTGATGCTATTGTGAATGGTATTGAGAATATAATTAGAAAAATAAAGTAGAATCATAAAAACAAAAGTAAGTTTTGGTATAAGTTACATTAAAAAATTCTGTGGGAAATTAAGAATGTAATATCATTAGCCATGAATAACTCACTCTTGTGGAATGAAAGTTATGGCTCTGAAATGGAGATTTTGGCCCAGGCCTCCTCCTCACTTATGGGTTGGAAGTAGAATCTACTGGAAGGGCTTCCATTTGCCGGGCAAATGTGAGGTTTTCAGGTAGCAGAAGGTAATGTGGCCTCAGAATGCTCACCTGAGCATTCTGTGTGTTCCTGGCCCCACCGCCACGGCAGAGCTGGCAGGCACCCTTTGTCATGGGATGGGCCTGAGGTGTTCTCTGATACAGAGTTTCTTTATTTTGTAGAAACTTCTATTCAGACAAGCTTTCCCATGACTGTTAAAGTCAACGGTGTGGCTCAAGATGGAACCATGATGTACATTCATAACAAGATTCACAATCGGACAAGGACCCTGACGTGTGCGGGGGTGAGTGTGTTTGGCGAGTCTATGGCTGTGTACACCAACACAGCTTCTGCAGAGTCGAAGGCAGAGCCCATTCAGAAGCTTGGAAATACTGTTCGTAGGAAAAAAAAATTGAGTCATGGCAAAGGCGGCATGGCATGAAAGACTTGCATGATTTTATACACTGTTGGCCCTTAGAGGTTCTTATTAACTTGAACACATGTGAACACATGCCGAGCATACTCCATACTTGTTTTACTGCTCGTGTAACTCCCTGCCTGGTGTGTCCTTGGAAAGTCCGCCTTTCAGATGAAGGTCTTTCTCTGTTTCATGGTCACTCCCCATCATAGCAGGGGGGTTGTCTGCAGCAGATATTGAGTGCCCTGATCCATGTGGGGAGGCAGAGTGCCCGGGCCTCTTAGAGTCAGTGGTGTCCTTTTAGGGCATCTACTTCAGGTGTAGTGCGTGTCTGTGCAACAGAAACCTGAGGGTCCAAGTAGGAAGTGAGCCCTCCCTTCTGAGCTCATTGGTACTGGATTTGGTTCAGAATCTAAAGACTCAGAATTCACTTGCTGCCACATCAAGACTCAGCAGGCTCCTGGCAGCTCCAGGAACTTGGAGAGCATCACACAGGCAGTTCATTTGATTAGAGGAGCAGGCAGGGGTGTTGGGGACAGGGCAGGCCTCGTCTGTGTGAAGCATCATGCTGAGTATTTTCCATAGGTTACTCATTAATCCTCTCAGCAGGTGCATGGAGGGTGACAATTATTAGAGCCCATTTTATACACGAAGAAACAGGTTTTGAGAGGTCAAAGCCATTGTTCAAGGTGACACAGCTAGTCAATGGAAGGACTGGATCTGAGGCCATGCTGTTTCATCCTGAAGCTCGTGGCCACATGATGCATCCTGCCTTGTTGGTCCTGGGAAGGAATCAAGTAGGGATGGACCTCTGCATAGGAATGGGCCTCCTTCTCTGCTCCCTCTATGAACCGGGTCAGGACCCTGCCCGGAGGTGTGGGGCTGTTGGAAAGGTGAGCCATGCTGACAGCGCAGCTCTCTCCAGCAGAGCCGTGACAGTGGGGGCTTCTCTGACTCAGCAGCCACAGCTGCATACATCACAGACCAGGTGGTATCTCGAGAAGGCCAGAGGTAACTGCCCTGTTCTTCTGCCTCCCTTCTCTCACCTGTGTGAGTGGCCTGAGCCAGCTTCTATAGAGTATTGTCCTCACTGCAAGGTGGGGCTCAGGCTGCACCCTCCCTGTCTCCAGAGAGGGTGACGATCAGGGTTTCACATGTGGAAGCGAGCAGTGTTTGTACCTGTGCGAGGAGTCTGTGGACCCCACTGGCCTGTGTGCTGGTGTCTGTCTGTTCAGAGGAATCACAGGAGGGATGGTACGTGTGAAGGTCAGAAAGGGCAACTCCCTGGCCTTCTGCTTCCCCAGACAGGAATGGGCCAAACCCAGCTGGAGCTAGCGCGCGGCACAGGAAGAACTGCTGTGCAGTGTTGTTGCTGTGGCTGGTGTGACAGATCGCCCTGGCTGAGGGGTTTCCCAACATGCGAGACTTCCTTTTTTAGAATCAAGGTGTGCTGCTCCCCACGCACCCCAAAGCAAGGGCTTCAAGGACAGCCATGCCACCTGAGGGTGCTGGTGGTGTTTTTGCTCCTCGAGAGTGGCTGCCAGAACATTTCTGTGGTTTCCTCCTGCTCCTATTGATGGCCCTGCCTCAGTTTACACTCTATCATCCCTTGGGAACATCTCTTTTGTGCTGCTTTTCTACTCATCTTTCCCTACCCTGCAAGAACCATTGTCCTGACTTAAGAAAACATGGAATCTTTATGTTGCAGAGATATTTACCACTATCTTTGAATACATTTTTTTGGTGGGGTGCTGGGGATCGAACCTGGGGCCATGCACTTGCTAAGCAAGTGCTCTGCCACTGAGCTAAATCCCCAACCCCAATGAATACATTTTTTGTGTGTGAAGAGAAAACATTGTCCATCTTGGGTAGCAAGGTCCTCTGCACCTTGCGGTACAGAAAGGTGAGTTCTTCTCACCAGGGTTGTTTTAACAGCCTCAGAATCATGGCTTGAACTTTGGACCCACAGATCTGCAGGTGGCTTCACGTAGCTTTTTTGTTTGTTTTGTTTTGTTTTTTGAGACAGAATCTCATTCTGTAATTCAGGCTGACCTCGAACTCACTGTGTAGCTAGGCTGTCCTCAAACTCATAGCGATCATCCTGCCTCATCCTCCTGAGTGCTGGGATCACAGGTGTGTGCCACCACACTCTGCTTTCTCATGCATTTTTTGAGTGTAAAAGTGTATTCAACCCAAGCAATAACTCTAGTTCATTAAAACGTCTCCTGAAAATTGAAACATGTTCTTATAGTTGTAGGAAGTGCTTCTCTGTCCAGCAGAAATATGTTTACTGACATTGAACCTGTCTGCCCGTGGTCTTGCACCTTTGACTATCAGAAAGGAAAGGTGAATTTAGTTTTTCTGGGAATGCACACACTCGTGCCCAAGCCAAGAGGACTGGAAGTCAACTCAAAAGAGAAAAACTGCTCAGATGGAAAGAAAACCGTAGCTCGGATGGGATAAAGAGTGGCAGAGATGTGAGGGAAATGGGAAAGGCTGAGTGGGTGGCCAGGTAGCCCCTGCCCTCCCTCCTGCCTGAGCGTGGTGGGCTGCAGTGCAAGGCTGTGGTGTTTTGAGGCTTTTGGGTTTCCCACTGCCTCGGGGACTTGCACACTCTCTTTCGCCTTTCTCTCTTGGATGAGCATCACCTGTGGGGCCTCCTCTCCACCAGTTGCCCTCTCGTCTTTTTAAGACTTCTTGTGTAAAACTCAGGTCCACTTTCCTGCCCTGACCTTAGACATTCTGAGTTTGGGAGGTCTAGGACAGGGCTGGTGGACCTGCTCAGAGCCAGGGGCCACTGGGAAAGGGACAGAAGTTCTCAGCAGTGACCAGATCATCTGTGGCTCGGGGAGAGCAAGGAGCCGTGTCCCAGGCCGTGCTGGCAATGTGGCAGGGCGAGTGTAATGCACATCTGCGTCCTGGAGCAAGGCTTGTCCTCCCTCTGCTTCTGTGGGGGGGCCAGCTGAAAAGGAGGCAGAAGATGCTGATTCCTCATTCTAATGGGTCTCTTTTCAGTCCATGAAGTGTTCACATCCGTATAATCTTCTCATGGCTGCTCACACAGCCTTTGCTTTTGGGGTGAGGGAAGGAGAAGGGGCTCTGTGTAAGGAAAGATAAGCTAAAAGGAGAGAAAGAAAAATGTGTCACCCTGCTGTCTGTGGTCACAGAGATTGCAGGAGGGTGAGTTCGGCTGCAGCATCCAGTCTGCTGTGTCCTACCTTGCAGGTCCTTTGTCCGTTGTGTGTTTATAGAAGCATCAGGTTTGTGTTGACGCATAGTTAATGTTTTTGTGTAGTTGATGTTATTTTCAGTCATCCAGAGTAGGACTGTTCTGATTGCTACAAATCTTATGTTATGTTCTAAAAAATACCCATTTGGCACTTTCTAGGAACTATTCTTGGCTGGTGTCTGACTTTTTTTTGCATTTTTGGCGAATTCTCTGGAGATGATGAGTTCTCATCTGTTGTCAGAATGTGTAACTTGTGGGTCAGTGGGTGGGAGAGTCCTCCTTACAGCTTTAAAGTTATCACTCTTCTTTGTGTTTGCAGAAATGTACAGAAATCATTGTGGCTCACCTTGGCTACTTGAATTACACTCAGTACACAGTAACTGTGGGATTTGAGCACCTGACTCTCCCCATCAAGGAGATGAATTTCACAGTGAGTATGCAGCTGGCGGACAGGCGTCCATGGCTCCTCTGTTGACTGACTGGGCTGTATCACAGCGTCTAATAAGGCCATTTTGGACAGGAAAACCCTAATTTCTTAAGCATGTAGAACTAGGAATAGCTTTAAAAAGCAGCATAGAAATTGAAAAAACCTTAGGTGTCGTGAGATTCAAGAGAGAGAATGCAGTAGTGCCCCAGTTGGAAAGTAACTGAGAGGTCTCGAGGTACACCGATCCTCCTGTGTCCTCTTTTGTGTCCACCTGAAACCTACCTTCTTGTCCTTCTTCTCCCTTGGAGTCAGTGTGACTTCAGAGTGAACGGGAGTGAGGGCCTCGGGTTGGACGGATTAGTTGCGTTCAAATCCTGGCCTCATCGTTCATCAGTTTGTCTTCGTTGAGCCTCTGTTCATTTTATCTGTAAGACAGCTACTCCGTAGCATTGTGAGTATTTACTGAAACTGGTAATGGATGGATTTTTTAAAAAGTTTTATTGAGATATAATTCACATACCATAAAATTTAAACCCTTTTAAAGTATGTGGTAGCCAGGCGTTGTGGTACATGCCTATAACTGAGTACTCAGGGGACTGAGGCAGGAGGATTGCTGTAAGTTTGAGGCCAGCCTGGCCTACATAGTGAGTTCAAGCCAGCCTGAACTACATAGCAAGACCCTGTCTAAAAAAACAGAACAGCAAAACAAACCAAAAGAGTGTCAAGTAGTTTTTAGTATATTAATAGTTGTACAGCTGATACTGCTGTCTAATCCCACTCCAAGAAGAAACCCGTTAGATGTTCCCCACTTCCTTCTTATCATACCTACTTTCTCATCACTGAGACACAATATCTGACACCTATAACTTTAAGGAGGAGAGGTTTATTTTGGCCCACAATTTATCGGGGTTTCAGTCCAAGTCAGCTGACTCCAAGGCAGGGCAGCATGACAGGCTCATGGCAGAGGAGGGCTGAGACAGGAAGCAGAGAGAGAGAAGCAGGGGATAGAGATACGCCCTTCCAGGCCCAGCTCCCAGTGAACAGGCTCCCGCCTCCTAGTGGCATGTTGGCTATAAGCTCGCACGATACAGTCACCTCCCAAAGGCCCCACCTGTGAGTGCATGAGCCTTCGGGGGACATCTAAATATAAGCCGCAACGTTTTCTCCTGGTCCCGTAAAGACTCACGCATACCCCTTGATGCTGCTCATGGCCTGGCACATGGGAAACAGAGAGAGAGAGAAGTCTGGATGGGTAGCTCTCTGATTCCTGTCTGCCACGCCCTCCTACCTTTGAGCCAGCCCAGCTGTGGGCTGGACCTCTGCAAGCTGGAAACCAAAATAAACCTCCCCTCCTTTAAGTTATGGGTGGCGGGTGTTGTGTCTCAGTGATGAGGTCAGTGACTGAGACACCACCTCATGGTTCCTGAAGTCACTGCTTTCTGTTGCTCTGGATCTTGGGCCCAGTCTGGACAGCTCCTCTGAATGGAATCAGGCAGCAGGTGGTCTTTTGTGACTGGCTGCTTTCACTGCTCGTGTTGTTCTCAAGGCTCATCGGATTGTTTAGGGCCTCAGCACCTCATTCCCCTTTTTTCCCTCTGAATAATATTTCATCGTATGGTAGACCACGTTTTGTTTTGTCCATTCACCAGGTGATGGGCGTTTTATATCTCTGTATCCATGTAGAGTACAGCCTGGGTACACTAGTAAGGGATGACTCATGGCCTGGGGGATAGAGCAGGAGAGCATGCAGTTTCACCAGGCTCAACACTAAGAGCAGTGCACAATTTAAAATTTATGAATGGTTTATTTCTGGAACTTTCCACTTAATATTTTGGGATCATGTTGACATAGGGTAACTGAAATGGTGGCATTCCTGTAAGATTATTGTACTCGTGGGATAATGCTCACCTGCCATGCATTACAAGCAGCTGGCTTTACCAAAGGCAGTGCTCTGCATGCACACCAGGCTCTAGACTTGGCACCTCAGAGGCCATCTTCACTCGCCTTCCTGTGTTTCTCCTGCACTTCTCTCTGGACATTCTCTGTGCATTGCGGTGACCAGCCTCAGCTCCGGGGGCCTTCATAGTTTAACTGGGCTTTTCCTCTAATTAAGTGCCCCTCGGAGTGACCCTTGAGTGACACTCTGTAGCCAGCTGTTCATATCTCTATTTCTCCTTTATCTCCTAAGTTGTGACCTTTGGGGGATGAGACTAAAACAACAGTCCCCGCTCCTGCTCCTTCAGTCTTCTCTGGTGGTCACCTTTGGTTCCCATGTGACTGAGAGGGCTGGCAGCAGGCTGTGTTTGACAAGGACTGTCTTGAACGTTGTTCTCACTTTGTCCGCAAATAGTTCGTAGGGTGTCTTTTGCATTGTTTTGAAAGCCCAGGAAATGCAGGGCGTGAATCCGAAGCCGAGGTCTCCATTCCTGGAGTCTGAATGGCAGTTCCCCTACACATTGTCTGCTCTGCCACATGACCCTGAGGCCCGCCATTTCAGAGGGTTCCGAGAATGTAAGAATGCAGTTGTTCTCTGCTGAAGAACAGTCAGCTCCTGGAGACAGTTTTGCTAGTTATGTTTTTCTCAAAGTTCACTTATTTCACGTCTGTACAAGATCTGACGTCGTCTTTGCCTGCAAGTCGTAGGAGGAGATATTGAATGGGTCAGATGAACACCTGGGCTGCAGTCCCAGGAGTATTGCAAGGGGAAGTGACCTAGGGCAGGAAGTGGGTTCTTGTTTGAGATGTAACTTCACAGTCCCGCAGGGCAGGCCCAGCCTCTGAGAGGACAGCGATGGCTCTGTGACGCCAGCAGGAGCTTGACGTAAAGGCCAGCATGCTGAGTGGCACTGCTTAAGACTTCAAAGGAAATGGCTAAAGCTTGAGTCTTTTCTGGATCTTACTCTTTATTTTTTGCCATGTATTTTAAATTTGAATTTCAAACATGTATTTTGAGGGTTAAGAATAAACACAAAAACAAAACCCCTTCCTTGGAGAGAATCAGGTCCTTACAGTGGACCTGGACGCATCCCCAGGCTGGCCTCGGCTCCTCACATGCTGCCCAGGCACCGGCCCATTACCCACAGTCCTGTGACCTTCCTGCCCTGCCAGACCCAGCGTGGCTGGTGGGCCGAGGTCTGCAGCAGCGGGGCAGGGTCTGTCTGTGGGCTGTAGTGCGAGAGAGGAGACACTGTCTTCTCAGGCTGGGGCATCGCTGAGCCTGGGGCTGAGCTGTTTGGATGCCCTGGCTCCAAGGAACACATGGGCCGCCAGACAGGAAGCCTGGGGGGAGGAGGTTCCAGCCAGGGGGACAGAACTGGATTTAGTGTAACAAAAGCATCTGGGGCCCCTGTATGTCATGCATCACACAGGTCCAGGTCCCTGTCTCCCCCAGTTAACTCATACTTTAGAACTGAAATGTGTATTTTAGCTTTAGCTATATGAATAAAACATGATTTCTAGTGCTAGTTTTTAAAATGCATCCCTTGTTTTCTGTTGCTCTGATAGAATTTTAAGACAAAATTCCCCTTCTTCAGGGGAAATCGATGGTTATTTTCTTTCTTAAGAGTTGCAGTCCCTAGAGGGTGAAAAATATTTTATCACTGTTAGTTTGAACATATTTTGTGTTTCTTCTTATGGTAACAATTCTGTCTTATAGATCATGCCTCACAGTATGGTTTTTCAATTAGGATATGTACTCTAATTCTAGTTGGGTATTGTGTTCACCCTCCTCCACACTCAGAATCATGACTGTGGTTGTTCTTTAAACGACGTGATGCTATCATCAAATTTAAACACTATAACAATCTATTTTTGGTGGGAGGGGTGCTAGGGATCGAACTCAGGGCCTTGAGTTTAACTAGGCAAGTGCTCTACCACTGAGCTAAATCCCCAGCCCCCTATAAAAGTATTTATTAATAGTTACGGTTTTTTAAAAATTTATTTTATTTTAATGGTACATTTTAGATGTACATAGTGATAATATTTATAATAGTTATGTTTTAGATTTATAATAGAAATTCAGTGTGTGTGTGTGTGTGTGTGTGTGTGTGTGTGTCTGTGTCTGTGTCTGTGTGTGTCTGTGTGTATATGTGTGAGTTACTGGGAATGAATCCAGGGCCTTCTCACTGAGCTACATCTCCAGCCCATTTTAAAATTTTTTATTTTGAGATTGTGTCTCACTAAGTTGCTAAGTTTCCCAGGCTGAACTTGAACTTGCATTCCTCCTGCCTGAGCTTCCCAGAGTGCTGGAATTACAGGCATGTGTCATCACTCCTAGCTAGAAGTTCTTGTTTACTCTACTTCTGCTGTTTGCTAGGCACTGTGCTAACTTTCTATATGCATTATATAAATGTCATGGGAATTCTGTGAAGTAGGTAATAGCATCCCTAAGTCATGGAGGGGAAACCTGAGAGTTAGTATGATTTCATTATTCCCCAACTGGGGACTGGAGGAGCTGGGGTTACAAGCCCACACTTACTGGTCACTGTGCTCTCCATTCTCCCATTAACACCAGTTGTTAGCTGTCGATTTTTGTTTGGTATCTCTATAGGGGCATAGCTGACATGCAGTGAAGTGTTTAACATATAAAATTTGACCCATTTTGATCTACATCAAACCTGAGGAGCCATCCTCATAATCAGGGTACTGAACACACCTGTTGCCGCCTGTCACCCCTAAATATCTCTCCCACTTCCTCTTGTCATTTCTCATCCCCAGGCAACCACAAATCTGCTTTCATTACTGATTCATTGACATTTTTGGAATTTTATATAAATGGAATATTATGTGTAATACGCACAGTAATAAAATATATGCTCTTTCAGCATAATTCTTTTGAGATTGATTGATGATGTCGGGTATATCTATAGTTAATTCTTTTAATTTCTGAGTAATAATGCTCTGTGTGGATTCAGGAGATATCATTCACCCATTCACCTATTGGTGGACATCTGCCTCGTTTCCAGTTTGGAAAACCTGTGGACACATCTTTCATTTCTGTTGGCTGGTCTTAGCAGTGCAATGGCTGGTTGGTATGGTTAAGCCCCGACCTGTGGTTTACATGTTGTTATTTTGCATTTCCGCCAGCAGTGTACACAAGTGCTTCCATTCTGTCATGTCCCTGTTGATCGTTGAAAATGTCGGCTTGTGTTTTTTCCGACAATAAATCTGCCATTGTCCTTATCTTTGTCTTTATTTTTATCCTCTGAAATAATACACCCTTTTCTCCTTACTTTCCCACCCCTTTTAAGATTTTTCTTGTTTACTTATCTAAACAATTTGATTTCAGTGTTCCTTGATACACTTCTTTTCATGCTTCTTGTCTGGGGTTCATTGACATTCTTGGATTTGTGAGTTTATATTGTCATCACTGTTGGGGAAATTTTAGCCACTACTTCTTTAAATATTTTTCTGTCTTCCTCCTGTCACCCCTAGACTGGGACTCCAGACAGGTCTCTGAGGCCACTTGAGGTCATTCTGCAGCTTGCCACGCTCTCTCCTTAGCTGCTTCCTGTGCCTTGTCCTCAGGTTCACTATCTCTGCTCGGGTATCTTCCACATCTCTGCTGAACATGTTGAACCTTTCATCTGGTGTTTTAGTGTCCTTATCTGCTAGTTCTGTCACTTTGATTTCTGGATCAGTTTGGATGGATTAGGTTTTTTTTCTCATTATGCTCTGTATTTTCTTTCTTTTGAATTTTAGTTTTTTGCATTTTTTTTTAATGTAGTGCCAGGATTAAACACAGAGCGTCGAGCATGTGAGGCAGTTGCTCCACCATTGAGCTTACCCCCCTGCCCTGTGTCTGGTATTTTTGATTCAGTGCGATATTGTTATTTGCTAGGTCTCATACTGTGTGTATGTATTTTAATGTTTTAGGTAAATCTGTGAGTCTTACCCTCTCTGAAGTTGATTATTAAAATTGCTGAGATGACTTTAAGTCAATGCATGAAAATGACGGGGCCCTTTGGTCTGGGCAGTGCCATGTTCTGGGCTCTGGGTGTGTGTCTGGCTTGCGACCAGGGCTGAAGGGCCTCCTGCCTTCTGCCCTGCCATAGGAGGGTGGCACCTGCACCTTTGCCTCCTACAACGAGTGAGGACTTGCTCAGTCAGCAGAGCTGATAACTGTAAATTGTGGTTTACTTGCCTGATTTCAGATTCATATTTATATGCTTTACTTAAACTTTCTTGGAGAATCTTAGTCATACTTTGGCATTTTACAAAAATCTGGTTTTTTTTAAAAAATGAAAAGTGTGGGCTTTTTCTACTAAAGAGATTGATAAGGTTAGTTATTAGTAGGAGATTTAAAATCCGTTATTATGATTGTAGAATATTTGCCAGACTCATCAATTAAAACTATTTTCAGTTCTTGGTTATCTCTGTTCTTTAATATAAAAGTAAAAAGGCCGGGGCTGGGGATTTAGCTCAGTGGTTAGAGTGCTTGCCTTGCAAGCATAAGGCCCCAAGTTCGATCCCCAGCACCAAAAAAAAAGAGCATAAAAGTAAAAAGGTCAAGTGTGGTGGCACAGCTGTGATCCCAGCAGTCTGGGAGACTGAGACAGGAGGATTGTAAGTTCAAGCCCACCCTGGGCAACTTAGTGAGACTCTGTCTCAAATAAAAATATTAAAAAATGGGTTGGGGATGTAGTTGAGTGCAAAGACCCTGGGTTCAATCCCTAGTACTAAAAAACAAAAGCACTCAGTGTTAAATTTTTACAACATGTAAGAAAGTGTAAAGAAAAAGCATTTAAAATGTAAAATTACTGAAAGCCTCACATGCAGAGAGAATTGTTATTAGAGGTCTGGTGCATTTCCTCTTAGGTGCTTTCTTTTTTTTTTTTTTAATTCACATTGTTTCCCTTACTTTCCATTTCAGTGGAAGACATACGACCCTGCATTTTCCCAGTTGGAAATATGGTTCCGCTTTGTCTTTGTGGTGCTCACCTTCATTGTCACCGTGAGTACTGTTTGCCGGGTGGACTGTAGCCAAGTCCTAGCTGAGACAAGGCTGGTCTCTGCAGTTATGATCCTCAGAGAGCAAGCTACTCAGTTATTCAAGCCCGAGACCTGCTGTTCAGTGGGCTGGCCTGATACTGCTTACTGTTCTATGTTGCAGCCAAGATGCTGTGTGCAAAAAGGAATGATGTGGAATCGTTTAGCTAGGATTTCTGTGGAGCATAATAATTATGGCAGATCACTGACTTCTATGTAAATGCTCATCAGTGTGAATGACAGATACCACTGCACCTGTATGCACGGGATTCTGCCTTATCCGAATGACTTTCTTTGGGTGCAGATACACCCCTTGTTGGCTTTTTATATTTGGAAAATTGTGGGAGAAGTTTCAGTCTTTGAGCTTTTCAGGAATAAGGCTGCAGAGAAGTGGTTTTGGAGATGTATGCTTTGTGCTCATCGGGATCCTGAGGTTTGTGTCCACAGGTACTAACTCTAGGGGAATGCCTTATCCTTAGGAACACAGGGTGCCCCATAGGGCCAGTGTGTGGAAAGAAGAGCTGATGAGTTGGAGACAGAGGCAATGTGCTGTATTTAGTGACTGACCTCTATCTGAAGGGTAGCATTCCGCCCTCATCAGCTGCTCGCCCCAATGCTGACACAGAGGGTGTGACATTTAGGAAATGTGTCTGCTCCTTACAGTGGTGGCCCCTCCAGCTGCCACCTGAAGAACATGTGGTACTTTGCAGACTCACTCTGTAAAGCAGGACACAGGCATGTGGTGGGCATGTGCGGAGGGTGGTGGAAGCTTGGCATTGGCCCTACAGTTGGTTGGGACTTGGGGCCTCTAGTGCTTTGTCAAGCCGAGGCCTTGGGGAGCCCCAGGGTCCTCCAGATAGCCTCACTAGTGAAGCAGCTGCTGGCTTCTTATCTGGCCAATCTGAAATCCTCACTGTTTCTTGAGGGCTGCCTGGTGCCTGAGATTCTGTTGGGGCCCAAAGGCTGTACTTGAAGCCCTAAGTATGTTCCTGAAAGGGAGAAATAAGCCTAGATTGCCTAGAAAATTATCAGCTTGTTAGGTTATAGAAAAAGAAACAAAAAACACTAGGCCTGATCATCACAGGCCTGATCATCACACGATTGCAAAATGTTTTCAAGCAGCTTAAGGACACTCCTCCCGGGGCCCCCACACCTTCCCTAGGATGCCGTCTGTACAAGTGCCCTGTCAGAATGTGTGGCTTCTTGGTGGGATCCATAGGTGTGCCTGTGGGCTGCCGTCTGGGAGTGGGTCCGACAGAAGTAGCCTGCCCAGGGGGAGGCGAGCCAGAGGGTGCTCTTCCTGTCTGCAGAGAATTTACAGCCACCGTGTCCCTCTTCCCTCTTGCCCCTGTGAGAACTGTGTGTGATCCATCTCACCTGTGGTCTGCACGCTGTTGCTGCCCCTCTTGTCTCAGTTGTCATTAATGCCCCCAGGACCTCAGTAGTCAGTTCAGCCAGGACTCAAGCTGCAGATCCTGGCCTGGCCCGCAGTCCACAGTGGAGTGAGGGACATACCCCGATGGGGAGGTAGGGCACAAGCAGTCACTGGCGTCTGTTCGGTCTGCAGTGCCTGTTTGCACATTCCCTGCGCAAGTTCTCTGTGAGAGACTGGGGCATCGAGCAGAAGTGGATGTCTGTCCTCCTGCCGCTGCTGCTGCTGTACAACGGTAGGTGCCGTTTTTACCTTGGCACTTTCCCCATTCAGACTGAAAGCTGGCAGGCATTCTGGAGGTGGCCTGGTCCCAGAGTCCCGAGAAGAGCCTGCGGGAGCCTCTGGCGGAGTGTGTAGTGCACGCTGCTGCTCCCCAGGTGCCGTTGCGCACAGGCCGCGGCAGATGCTCAGGTCTTTAACACAGCTACAGACGCAGCAGGCCTGGAACTTGGCTGAAGGTACCCACACGGCTGTCTCTTCCTCTATTCCTGCTCCAGAAAGCATTTGCTTCCTTGGAATTCCCAGGCCTGTGGGAGGAGCTAACACAGGGGCAGACGGCTCTCTGTTGCGATCACTGCAGCAATCTGTTCAGTAGTTTTTAGGCATTTTGAAAACAAAATAGCAGCTGGGCATAGTGGCATACGTCTGTAATCCCAGCACTGTAGGAAGCTGAGGCAAGAGGATTGCAGGCTTGAGCCTAGCCCAAGCAACTTAGTGACTTAGCAAGACACTGTCTCAAATTTTAAAAGAGAAGGGGTGGGGTTGTAGCTCAGTGCAAAGGCCCTGGAGTTTGCTCCCCCATGGTTACAGAAAAAGAAACTAGAAAACAAAAATAGCCTTTACTTTGCTGCCTTTCCTTAGGCTGTGACTGGAGAGAAGCAGTAGTGTGCTCTGACCTCACAGAGGGTGTGCTGTGCCGGTTGCAGCCTGTGCTGGTCTCATCAGCATTTCTGTCTTTGCTTTCCAGACCCATTCTTCCCCCTCTCCTTCTTGGTGAACAGCTGGTTCCCAGGGATGCTGGACGATCTTTTCCAGTCTGTGTTCCTGTGTGCCTTGCTCCTTTTCTGGCTGTGTGTGTACCATGGAATACGGGTCCAGGTAAGCCATCAGCCAGACTCATCTTTCCTTCCGAGTTCTGATGGAGACCCTGCAGGGTAAGTGTTGCCATGAAAACCTCCTTGGTCTTATACTGGTAGACAGCAGGATGCACGTTATGTGGAAATGGTTTGTCAGGGCTGTTGGTGTTATTTTGCTAGAATTACTAACTTTGTATTCCCTATTTCTTACTTTTTTTTTTTAGGGAGAAAGAAAGTGTTTAACTTTCTATTTGCCTAAATTCTTCATTGTTGGACTATTGTGGTTGGCTTCTGTTACACTAGGAATATGGCAAACGTGAGTAATTGTGTTTGGTGTGAAGGATCAGTCCTGAAAAGCAGTGACAGAGATGGGCAGACCAGATCCGTCTGGGCCTTGTGATCTCATCCAGAAAGAATCGTCTCCTCGAGTTTCACATGTGGTTGGGTGACTGGAACTGAGGGATTTGGTTCTGCTTGAGTGGCTTGTCGAGAACACACGACTCTAGTAGTCTGGGGTGGAAGATGAAAGAGCCCACGTCCTTTGTGATGAGGCTGTGGTGTTGGGATGATGCTGGGCTAAGCTCTCCACTGTCCGGCAGATGTTACAGTCTTGGTTACGTCTTCAAACGCCCTAAGCCCCAGGTTTGTCCTTTTAGTATTGTCCTCTGTAAGTGGTGCCACAGCAGAAGCCCATGTCATAGCCTGATCCCCAGGCAGGAAACTCTTTTCAAGCAGTTCCCTGTCAGGGTGTGGCTTCACGGCCACAGTGGCTCACGTGACTGTCGGACCATCCCCTGCCTGCTCTGCTTCTCGCCTCTGCTTCCCTGTCAGCTCA
This sequence comes from Hystrix cristata, assembly GCA_004026905.1. Taxonomy (NCBI): domain Eukaryota; kingdom Metazoa; phylum Chordata; class Mammalia; order Rodentia; family Hystricidae; genus Hystrix; species Hystrix cristata. The sequence continues at coordinate 106,486 of PVJO010001685.1, read as the reverse complement.
GCTGCCTGTTTTCTTTTTGCAAAGTTATCTCATAGAAATTGATGTTTATGTACCTCTTCTGCTTTCTTTGTGTCTTTACCACATTCATGGTGCCTGGGTATACCATCGAACATACCTCTTACACTTGCAAGAGCAACAGATAAAGATTTTTGTAATAAAAAAGTACCGCATCTTCATCGTACTGAGGAATGTGAACACTTAGTAGTGTTGGGTGCTTTTTCAATGTGGAATATGAAATTTAGAATTTCTAATAAATTTACGGATTTTTTTTTTTAAATTCTTTGCTGTTGCAGCAAGTAGTTTGCATTAACAAGTTTTTTAAAAAAAGCCAAGTGAGAAAAGTGCAGAATAAAGAGTAAAGCGTGTTACTAATGTATAATTTTTAATATCATTTTTAGAGTTAATGAATTACATGATCCAATGTACCAGTATCGAGTAGACACCGGAAATTTTCAGGTAAGTTTTGATAATGAAGCCCGAGGATTTTTTTTTTTTTTTGAATGCCCATTTTATGAAGTGACCAATTCTGTAACTTAAAATGTGCCGCTGACACAAGCTTCCTAATTGGCTATTTGGGAAGAGCTACAGACAATTCAAGGGTGGAAAATTTGGGAGATGTGTTTAATGGGAGAAAAAATAGACTTTTGAAACTGTGCTTCTAGTTGAAGTATCACATGTGGCTTCTCCTTGAGTTTCACATGTGGCTGGTGCGACAGTTTTAGGGCAATGAAGAAAACATTCCTGTGCCTGCTACTGTAAAGGTTTCCAGGGTAAACGGTGTGTCTCAGTGATGGCCAACCTTTTAGAACTTTCCGTGACACAAACTGCCCACTGCAGCACACATGCCGTAGGTTTCCCACACCTGTCTAGGCAGTGTGACAGGTGCGTGTGAGGTCACAGCAGGCCCCTGACTGGGGCGGTGCCCTGTGTCACTTCCCCGAAGTTCTTCCTACTCCTGTGCTCACTTTGGCAGGACATATACTGAAGTTCTTCCTCCTCTTGCAGCGAGGGTCCCACGGGTTTGTTTCACATGTCCTAGCTGTGCTGCCCGTCCTGGGCACAGTGGAAGGCTGAGCCTGGGTAGAGTGCTAGGGTGGAGGTGGAGCAGCTGGGAGCCTAGGAGGAGCATCCCGTCTGTGGTGACAATTCTTGGCTGCTGGCCATTGCGGAGGCTGGCTGTCCTATAGACCTATAGACACGAGTGATTTGGCTACCGCACAAAACTGCAGGCAGGCTTGCTTGACACACAGCCTCTCTTGGGTGGCTTTGCAGAGCTTCTTGTGAGGCAGTGAAGTCCGTGCTGCCTTGCAGGAAAGTGTAGTGAGCAGTGATGTGTCAAAAAGAAGTTCACCTTGCGTCAAACACGGTGTGTATGCTACGAGAGGTGTGACTGCCTGACTCTTAGCAGAAGTCCACTAGGGGGCGTTGTTCCTATAAACTGGGGCATCTTGCAGGCTGCTGAGTGGATCCCTTGTGAACAGGACCCAGCTCCATGTTCTGGGCTGCGGAGCACTGCTGCCCCCGATGTTCAGGGAAGGCTGCGAGGTGCACGGTGTACTGGCTGCACCCTGAAATGAAGATGAGGGGCTGGGACAGGGAGACGGGGCCCGGACACACTCGTTGGGGTGGAGCCCGAGTGGGCAGTCAACACTGAGAGGCTCAGGACCCGGTCTGAAGGGCAGGGCTGCAGGTGAGATTTCACAGTAAGGGGAGAGTCATGCAGGAGTGAGAGGAAGGAGCTCTGTGTCCCACAGGGAGGATTCAGCAGAGCCCAGGGACAGAGGCTGATGGTGAATGAAACCTCCACATTTAGGTAAAATAATACAGTGATCCAAGCTCATCTGCTGTTACCATAGCTTTCATCTGCCAGTGTCCCCTGTTGCTCATGTGAGGAAGCTCAGGGTGGAGAAGACCCCTGAGCCAGTAGCAGCTGTATGTATGAGAGAGAGAGAGAGAGAGAGAGAGAGAGAGAGAGAGAGAGAGAGAGAGAGTGTGTGTGTGTGTGTGTGTGTGTGCGCGCGTGTGTGTGCGCGTGTGCGTGTGTGTGTGTTGGCTGCTCCAGCATTGGGACCAGCTGACCAGGATCCCCAGAAGACCTGGAAGCAAGAGCTCCCTCCTTTCTGGTCTTTCGTTTTTTTCTTCTGTGAAATGGGCCAAGGGGAATCCCATACACAAGGAACATAGAGCAGTCGGCCTGGCGACAGCCTGTGAGATGCTGTTCCCGCGGCTGCTGGTCAGCCCTTCCCTTCCCAGCCAGGCTGTCTGGACAGCTGCTGCAAGGCGCCCACATCTGTTCTTGAAGGACACAGTAGAGGTCAGAGGCTGCTGGGTGCTTGCAGCAGTCATCTAGGTGCACCTCTTTATCTTACAGTGGAAAAAGTAAAGCCTAGACTAAAGCCACAAGGTCCCTTCCAGGCAGAAACAGAATCCGGTCCCAAACCATGAAGGGGAATTCTGGTGCACAGAGGACAGGAAGGGGATGGAAGCCCCTGCTGAGGGGAGCATAGGACCCGGAGGGGAAGCAAGGGCTCAGCAGGGGATGGGCACCCCCAAGCCTGGCCCTTGGCAGAGCCTCTGGCTGTCACCGGCAGCACCGAGGCTGGCAGGGCTGCGGATGTGTCCACCCCAGACCTCATCTTTGAGTGTGTTTTGTACTGCCCCTCATTTCACACGCCAGGAACTGAGGTCCAGAGCAACTGAGGCCTGCCGAGGTGCAGGTCCAGCCCTAGTCCTTTGGGTATGAGCCTCTGTCCTCATTAGCAGGGCAGGACCAGACCCCACCCCAGGGAGTGACACGGCAGCTGCCACCACTTGCCAAATGCCCCTGCCCCAGGCCCTGGGCAGGCGCAGGCATGTTGCTGAGGGGTTTTGGCTCTGGTTCCTCCTCTTTTGTGCAAGTGTTCATGAAGACTCCTACCCCGTTCTGTGTCCAGGGATGACCTTGAGAGTGCAGGTCCCTTCTGGTTGTGCTTGGCTTTCCTGCCTGTGGGGTGCTGGGAGGAGCTGTGTGCATGTGCACTGAGATCTCTTTTTTCCCAGGGAATGAAGATTTTCTTCATGGTGGTGGCAGCTGTGTACATCCTGTACCTCTTGTTCTTGATAGTGCGGGCATGCTCCGAGCTCCGAAACATGCCTTATGTGGGTGAGCACCACTTCTGGGACCACCAGATGGCACTGGAGTTTCCCAACGAGGCCCACCGGAGGGAGTGCTGGGTCCCTGGGAGCTGCAGGAAGCCCCAGTGGATGCCTGCCCATTGGAGGGAAGCTTCAGGGTGGAAGCCAGCGGCCCTGGGTGCTTTGGGGCTGTGAAAGCAGCCTGGGTCTTGTCAGGACCACCCCACAGTCCTTGGTCAGTGTCTCTCCAGAAGAAAGGGGTCATGTGAGCCCATGAAGCCACCCCAGGTCCTGAGCTGCAGTGCAACAGGCCAAAGCTCAAAGGCAGAGGGCGTGGAGAGGGGGCGATGCGATAGTTTTCCCTGATGCAAGTGGAATTTGCTGACCATATTTCTTTGTGTTTTAGATCTCAGGTTAAAATTTTTGACTGCATTGACCTTTGTAGTGCTTGTTATTAGGTAAGATTTTATGTTACAAATTAACTTTGAACTTTCATTCCAAGGTCATGAGTATCTGTTCTGTTTTGTGAATTTACTTTGGGGTGGCTCCATATATGAAGTCAGTGGGATGTAAGGGCCCAGTGGCACAGGTCCTGCCTGAGTGTTTAGGGGGATGAAGCACAGTCACACAGCACACTGATCTTGTTGACAGCTGCTGTGTGTTGTGTACACTGTCACTGGAAGGGATAATGCTGGGGGGGTGCGGTTTGGACCTGGGGATCTTACTAGTGGTCTGGGGACAGGAACAAGCTCAAAGTGTGAGTGCTGCAGGTGTTGGGGAGCAGCATACATTTGGCCCCAGGGAGGAGCTGCTGTGCCCTGCCTGTGGTGCCCTGGGCAGGAAGAGTTGTTTCTTTGAATAAATTCCTATTAATTATTTGGTTGCTTAGAGTTTGCATCTGTCTCCTAAAATGAAAATCCAGAAAGAAAATAACAGTCTAGTTATCTGCATTACTTTTTGGTTGTTTGGATGGCAAATTAAGTGGTTGTGGTCTTTTTCCTTGACAGGAGCCATGTAAGGCCTCTGGGAGCCTGGCCCTTTGTCAGGTTTTCCAGGTTGGCTCTGGGGCTCCCAGTCTCTCGGAGATTGAGGACTCCTGTGTGTAGCCACGTCCACTTTCCACTCCTGGGTACACTGAAGTGCACTTTTAAGTGCATTTCAGTTTCATTTGGCAACTAAAGTACATTGTAAATGTTGTCCAAATGGCCTCTGCTCAGCACCTGAAGTACATGTTGTCTGTGTATCTTCTCACATCCCCCCCACTCGACCAGCACACCCCTCAAAAACACTCCCTTGCATACTCCCCTCATACATACTAACAAACACACATCCACACACACACACACACACACACACACACACACACACACACACACTGTGTTTTAGTCACTTTCTCATCACTGAGACACGATACCTGACAGCCACAAATTAAAGGAGAGGTTTATTTTGGCTCACTGTTTTAGAGGATTCAGTCCATAGTTGGCTGGCTCCAAGGCAGGAAAGGAACGGTGGAAGGGTCTGGTGGAGGAAAGCTGGAAGTAGAGAAGGGGGGAGTTGGGGAGGCAGGTCTGCCCTTCCAGGTCATGCCCCCAGTGGTGCGCCTCTCCCAACCAGACCCCACTGCCTAACAGCAAGCCAGCTATGATGCCCCATAATCCAGTTGTCTTCCAGAAGCCCTACCTAGAAGCATATGAGGCTCTTGGGGAACATCTAGATATAGATGATAGCATTCTGCCCTTGGTCCCCAAAAGACTCATGTTCATCTCTTTATGCAAAATAATTTAGTCCATGTCTAAGAGTTGCCAGTGTCTTGACAGTTGCAGCATTACAGAAAAGTCCAAGTCCAAAGTCTCTGAGACTCAAAGCAAACTCTTAGCTGTGAGCCCATGTAAAAATTTTTAAGAAGTTGAACACTTCCAGTATATACTGGCACAGGATTAACATTCCCATTTCAAAAGGGAAGAATAGGAGGATAAAAAGCAGTGGGATCGAGGGAAGACAGAAACCCAGCAGGGCAAACATTTAAGTCCTGTAGCTTCATGTCCAGAACCTCTGGGCAGGTTGTGGTGAGATGTAAACTCCAAAAGGCTTGGACATCCTGCCCCTGTGGCGTTGTCAGTGGTTGCTTTTGAACTGCCTTTCTTATGCCTCCTGGCTTTCCTCAGATGTTCTGTATTTCTGGTTTTTCCAAATTCTTGGGGTCTCTACTGCACCTCTGGCTTCACTCTCACAGCTTTATATACTGCCCTCCCAGGGATCAAACTGGCTGACCTTCGAGGCCTTCTTCTGAAAGGTGGGTGGAAGCCTCCTTGACCCTGCAACTCCTGCATTCTACATGTCTGTAAAACCAGCGCCACGTATATGATGCCAAAGCCTACCACCAGCTCAAGCAATAACTGGCCCCGCTTTGGTCTTGGGTGCAGTAGCCCCAAGTGTCCGGATGGCTGAGTACTTTGAACCTAATTCTGGGGAACTAATTCTTTAAGCTGCTGTTCTGGAGCATGGTGACCTGGTGCTATCTTCTCAGATGAAAGCTTTACAGCTTTGCGCCCTTGAGCCTGAGAAGGGTGGGGTCTGGCTGATTCCTTACCCTCAAGCCATTTTTCTAAAGTCCTGTATAAAGTTTTGGCTGTTTTTTAATACGAATCTTCTCAGCACCCAAATGCTCCTCTACACCAACTTTACAGGCCCCAACTTTACAGAGCTTTTTTCTGACAAAACTGAAATCTCTTAAAATCACTGAGCTGTGTCATTTGCTCAACGTAGAGCTTGTCAAAATTCTCAGTGTAGAGCTGGCTAAAAGCCCACAGTAGTACCCATGCCCGGGTTTGAATGTTGGGATGCCTTGAAACTTCCTCCACCAGATTAATTAATCTGCCATTCTCAATCTCAGTCTCCTGCAGAGTTTCAGGACATGAGGGAAATGTGGGCAGATTTTCTGCCACATGGTCGGGAGACCAGCTGCCAGCGGAGTCCTTGTTCCCACATGAAACCTCCTGAGCCTTGTGTTTACATTGTCCGTTTCTGTCAGCATTCTGGTCTTCTGAACTTTGATCAGAATCTCCCATTAGGCTCAGCCCACAGCATTCTAGGGCTTCTCTAGCTGCGTCCCCAAACCTTTCCATACTCCCACGGACCAGTTCCAAAGGCTTCTGAACCACGTGGTTGAGTGACATCACAGCAATGACCCTACGTCTCTGGTATCAAAATTTTGGGGCTTCAGCTCAGTGGTAGAGCCCTTGCCTAGCAAGCACAAGGCCCTGAGTTTGATCCCCAGCATCCATCCCCACCCAAAATTTGTCTTAATCATTTTCTTGTCACTGAGACACAATACCTGACACCCACAACTTTAAGGAGCAGAGGTGTATTTTGGCTCAGGTTTCAATCTGTGATCAACAAAGAAGAAGCACATAGAGGCACTTGGCAGAGGATTAAGCTGCTCACCTCATGGTGGGAGGGAAGCAGAGAGTGTGAAGGGAGCAGCCAGAAGGGAGGTGCACCCTTCCATGTGACACCCCCAGCGACCCTGCCTCTCTGGACTACACCCACTTCCTAAGAACGAGTCAGCTATAAGACTCCCTTAATTCAGTCACCTAAAAGCCCTACCTAGGAGCACGTGAGGCTCTTAGGGACCATTTTGATATAAACCATAACACTTTCTGACACCCTCACACACACCAGCATACACACCCTCACTCATGGCCCCCTCACACATACTTGCGCCCCCCTTCACATATACTCACAAGAACCCTAACACACCCTCTTTCACCCTCCATGCCCTCATACATACACTCCCTCTGTATATCTTTACACATATCACACGCTCTAATATACACACTTCACATGCTGACACCCTCGAGCCTCCCAGTCCACACACAGCTGCTCCCACTTAGTGGCCTCGGTGTGACTCCCTAGGAGTGGTTCTGTTCTTGTGATTGGTCTTCAGATGGGTGTCAAGGGAATTCATGTATTTGTCCTACGAACATTGATCAAGTGCCTGTGCTGGCACACAGGTGCCTCCATGTCATGGCATTTACAGTCCGCAGAGGAAGACAGGTGACAGCCAAGGAAATAAGTAGCCTAAGGGTACGGTGAGAGTAAGACAGGCAGAGGAAGGGGGGTTTCTGGAGGGGAAGGAGGGCCCTGAGAAGATGGCGGCAGCCTGAGGTGGCAACAGCCTTGGCAAGCAGAGGCATAGCAGTATCACAGGAGGTTGAACTGGGGGAGATGGTGAGGGCGGCTGCTCAGAGCTCAGAGTGGGCACTGCAGGTCACTGGAGGGGTCTGGGTTTTGTTCTCATGATGGGAAACCCCTGGAGGCCTTGGAGTGGGGAGGTGAAGGGGACTTAAATATTTTTGAGGCAGTCTGACTGTCCCTTGGAAGTGGGTGGAGGTGGGCTGGCAGGTTGGAGGCTGGGGGGTGGGCAACCATGGGACGGAGGTGGCAGCTGGGGTCCTGATGGGAGGCCATAGAGTTGTTCCAGGGAGAGCCAGTGGTGGCCTCAGAAGTCCCTGTTACCAGGATCTTGTATCTGTGGGCAGAGGTCTGAACCACAGGTGTGCTGCTGTTGTCACTGTGTGGGTCACTGTACCAATAAGGGAGGCATGATTAAGGAGAAATGGCCTCTCTTGGGGGAGTCGATCTGTTGCAGGAGTTGATTTTGAACACAGGAACTAAGGGGGTGGGAGGCTGGGAAGAAGAAAATGGTGGGCACTGCTTCCAGGTTCCTGGTTCCCAGCTGTGGCGTGCTCTACCTCAGGTCAACTCACCCTGTTCCAAAGCTTGCTAGAGGTCAGGTCCTTCTAGAGCTAAGACCAAAAGAACAGAGGCAGGGGGTTGTGAGTGCGTGTATAGGTATCGTGTGAGTGTGGTTTCCATGACTGTAAGTATTAATGGAGTAAGTACACAAGTTGTACAAAGCCAGTACCACTTTCTGTATTTTTACGTATTGTTTCTGACCCCCCTTTTTTTCAGCATCGTCATCCTTTATTTAAGGTTTGGAGCACAAGTATTGCAGGACAACTTTGTAGCGGAACTGTCAACTCATTACCAAAATTATATCCTTTTAATCGGAGACCAAGGAATGCGGTGTGTGTGGTGGTTAGTGTGTCAGTCTGGACCCTCAGGAGGAGACACTTGGCTCCTTGCGGCCTGTCCTCAGGAGGCCTGGGGATGCGTGTGCCCTGTCTGTGCAAACAGACATCTCTTACCCTGGGAAGGGTCAGTTAGGTCACCCCTCCTCTGAAGGTGGGAAGTTAAGACACACAGGGCCAGGCCAGTACCTGAGATTGGTCACCATGCGGTTGAGTCCAGATCCAGACCCGGGCTACAGTGCTCTGGAGTCTGCCCCATCTGTGTGCTGCTTTCCTTCCAGTGTGCAGGCCTGATTGACTGACTGTCACGGGTTTGAATCTGGGTCAGCCTGGAGTGCACCTAGCAGTCGCCCAGGGGCTGATTTGTGTGTCAGCATGTGTTTTACCATCACCCAGGTGATCCTGATGTCACTTCTGCAATTTAATTGTCCTGACAATTTAGCAGGTTGAGCCTGTTTATACGGGAAGAGCTCGGAGTAGCAGGGATTCCCTCACCCAAGGCCAAACGGCAGCTGCTCCTTTGGGCTCCTTGTCCTTATTCTGGTGGATGCTAGGTGTCTCTTCTTTGACCTCCTCGATGGGGAAACTGAGCAAGTTAATCCTTTAAATCCGAGGCTCTTGCCCTGGGACCTCTTATGTCCTGAGAATTAATGCATAATTTTTCCATTTTTGGTGACTTGATTTCACACCTAAGCTATTACTAGATTCTCAAAGGGTTGTGCAACACAGAGTAGGTTATGAACACCTTCTGTGAGAGTCTGTTTCAATTCTGTGTTAAACTATTAAGGCAGAGACCTGGGTTCACTTCCTGACCTTTGTGTGTACATGACTCAACCCCGCTGGGTCCTGCATCCTGCCCCTAGTGAGGGAGAGGTTGTCTCAGTCCAGTTCCCGCTGGTGGGAGAAGTCACAGCTCACCCTTTAGCTCCTGTGACCTGGAAGGGTGACTGAGGGCTCTGGCCATGGGCGTGATCTAGGAAGTTGTGACGTCTGGGTTACGGGCCCAGTTGTTTGTGGTTAGCTCCAGAAAGGCTACTGATGGGAGGAGGACCAGACGGAGGGCAAAAACACCAGCTCATACCTCCAAGCTCACTGTTCCTCCCTTGACAGCATCACCAGCGGAATTCTTATCTTTCTACGGCTTGTTGAACTTCTATCTGTACACTTTGGCCTTTGTGTATTCTCCATCAAAGAATGCTCTGTATGGTAAGCCCCTTGGGTGCAGGCTGGGCCAGGCGGCTGAAACCGAAGTCTTCATGCGTTCAGGACTCACGGGTTTTCCATGGGCGCCGGGCACCGTGATTCACGGTGTCTTCTGTTTGGGAGGAGAGACAGGGCAGTTAGGCCATGAACCTGGAGTCTGGGTTAGCACACAGCATTTGAGCCTGTTGTGTATCGCAGCACTTGATGAAAAGTTAATTTTGTTAGTGGGTCCTGGCACAAGCAGATGCCCGTCGGCCACATGAAATAAAGTCTGTGGGATATTGTGTCCTGACCACTCAAAGGAGAGCCAAAACCTAAAAACGCCCAAAAAACAAAACAAAACAAGGCAGCCCTCGCACTAGGATGGAGACGGGTGCAGCATACTGGTTAGGTGGTGCTTGAGCTTGCAGGCACAGTAACCTGATGTCAAAGGAATAACAACTCCCATTTTACAGATGGAGAACTTCGCGAAGGCCGCTGCAGGCTGGGACAGGTTGGGAGCAGGCGGGGCAGAGCCTTGTATGCTAGGGCCCCCTCCCACCTCCACTGGCTGCATGGAGCGGTCCCTGTGCATGGGCACCTGCGATCACCAGCTTGTCCCTACAGGCTGCCCTGTTAGTCTGCACAGCAGCTCTGTCTTGCAGCTGAGATGGTAGACTCCTGAGGTGACTTGGTCAGCTTCACGCTGCTGTACCTGTAGGATCTGGGGTTGGCAGCTAGCTCTTTTGGGCTTTTAGCCAGGCTAATAACATAACCTGCTTGAGATAAAAAGGCTTTTGTTGGTTTTCAGAGTCCCAGTTGAAAGACAACCCTGCGTTTTCCATGCTCAATGACTCCGATGACGATGTTATTTATGGGTAAGTCATTGTCTCTTTGAAGGCCATTTCAGGTAGAGCATTCTCACCTGGCTTTGGATGTGTACTGACTGCCCATTATTATTCTAAGACTTTTCTTAGGGTATTGGAGTGTTACTTGGAGTGTCATCTCATTCCACGGCTGTTTTCACATGGTTTGGCTTAGACTTAGTGGCATCCTTTGCAGAATGCCTGCAGCATGTGGTGACCACAGAAAGGGCAGTTCTCTGGCTGGATGGGCCCTGGGCATTGAGCGGGAGGAGTGGGGCAAGATCAGGTGGCAACAGAACAGAGAGAGAAGCTCTGAAATGGGTTTCTTTTGAATGGCGCATCAGTGTGAGACCTGTTAGAGTGGAATGGTATCAGAGTTCTCTCTTACAACAGGAGTGACTATGAAGAAATGCCACTGCAGAATGGCCAGGCCATTCGGGCCAAGTACAAGGAGGAGTCAGACAGCGACTGAGCTCCGGGCTGGACTCAGGGCCGGGTGCCTTTCTTCACTGACCATGTCCTGGCCTTCCTCTTTACCTGCTGATTTCGGACTTTTCTTATAGGCAAAAGTTTCCTGCTCCTTATTTGTTTACATATTTTTTTACAAAAAAAAACAATCCTGAAGGCAAACTTAAATGTTAGGCTGTTTTGTTGTCAAGGTGGCTCTGGGAAGAGAAGTTGATAAAAAGTTAAGCCAAATCCTTTTACAAAGATTTCAGATGAGAGAGAGAGTATATTTTCAATGGCAAGGAAAAAGTTTTAGTAGAAAACAATTACATATTTTCTTTTCTTTTTTTAAACAATTCACTAATTCCAGGCCCATGGGAAGCTGTAGGACTGTGATGTCCAACATGGCAGCATTACCCTTCTTTCATTCTCTCTGCCTTTCCTCCCTTCCCCACAGTACTGTTTTTTTTTTGTTTTGTTTTGTTTTTTAATCCCTTACATTCAAAGAGAAGCCTGTTTCTGTTGCTGCCTCTGGTGGGCAGTCCTTGCCCGCAAGTGGTCAGGGCCCTGGCTGCCCAAGTATCTGGAACGATGACACAGCCTGCATTTGGTAAGCCGTGTAAAATGTGTGAGGAGAGTGGCAAATGGCCAGGCCCCAGCCCTTCCCCACGTGTGAGTCAGAATGACAGTGCCACGGCGATCTGAGCAGGGTTAGACAAGCTGAATGGGGCACAGGTTACCAGCTGTGTGGGCAAGGTCTTGTGCCAAGGTGCTTCCCAAGGCGCTGTGCAGCTGCATGTGTGTGCGGAATAGAAGCGGCTTCCTGTGGCTGAAGGGGGCAATGGTGAGTGGGCAGCAGCGAGTTTCCATTCCAGTAAATAGTAGTTTCTGCAACTCTGCTGAACACAAAACCCTGTAGAGCTTTATTTTTTTTAAATAAAAGCTACATGAATAATTACTATAATATTACAGATTCTTTATTGCCAAGAAGGTTCTCAGTTTTTGTATTTGTAAACTAGATGAAAAAAAAGTAAAATACCTTAAGTGGCTGTGGGTAGAGGTAACATGTTTGGAAGTCATTCCCTGTCCTTGGTGAGTCCTACAGGGATCAGGGGAGTTGGGTCATGTCACTCTGCAGCAGAGAGATATCTGGCACTTGTGCAGTCCTTTGTTGTCAGACTCGGGGTAGTTCCTCCACTCCCTGCTGGCCATGCACAGTGATGTCACCGTGGTCATCCCACTTGCTGCTGTCTTGCTGAATCCAGAGGCCTGAGTCCTCGAGCTCTTCAGGGAGCAACTATCTTCCCTCCATCTATGCACCAACTCAGATTTCCACTCCAGGCTGCAGCTTAGGTCCACTGCAGGTGGTGCCCAGACCCTAGAGACACTTGGGAGAGACCATTCATTCACGACTGTCTTTTTAATGATGATGTACTTTAATATTGATTCCATTTACATTTGTTTTAAAAACCTTGTAAATACAAATGTTTGAACAAAAACTATAATTGCAAGGGTAATTCAAGTTTACACATGATTTTTACATTTGCAATGCTGTGATGCCTTTTTTTGATTCTGTGTATTCAAAGGTATTGAAAAAACTTTTCTGTTAACCAGATTTTTACAACTTCTAATAAGACTACTTCACTTGTAAATAATTTTATGTATTCTGAGGAAGACTGACTTGTGCTGATTAACATATTCTATTATGTGGTGTAGTTGACATGTTTTAATATAAAAGAGTGTCAGTGATTTGAAATGCTCTTGTTTTATCAGTAAATGTAAAGCTATTTGAGGCATTTAGCCAGACCTCGAAACTTTTTAAAACCTTGTTTTATAGTGTAATTATAAATTTAAGACTAGTGTCCTCATACTTTGATCTTTCATAATATCAATGATATAAAAAATGGGAATATTTTTTGTTGGAACAAGAAAAATTTACAAAGCATGTAAAGGGATAATTAAACCATGCGTTTCCAATTTCTCATCTATGACGCATCATGTATATTATATACTCTGTGTAAAAAATTGCTTACAGAGCATGTCAAATACGTCTCATAGGCATTAGGTTAAAACACTAAGGGTTGGGGATTTAGGTCATTGGTACAATGCTTGCCTAGCAAGCACAAGGCCCTGAGTTCGATCCTCAGCACTACCCCCCTCCAAAAAAAATAAATAAAACACTAAAGTCGGCCAGAAACTTTTGATAGTAATAAGAAAATTGTTCTGTTTGAAGGTGTTACAGTTTTGTAATCTTAAATTATAAATTCAAAGGGCTGACTTTAGTTTTTCATGGTAATGGCTTGCATAACATCATCTTTGGGATTCTTTTATATTGGCCCAGTCTAGGGGAACCTGGATGACAAACAGAGCAATTTCATAGTTTCCCTAGGGAGCGCTTCATTATCCACATGGATAATAGGTCTGCTTGATTTATTATTAAATCATTACAGCATAAGGTGATGGCATTTTTTTCTCAAGCCCAATTTGAAAGGGTAGCGAAGGGGATATATATAGTATATTTAAGTCTTGTAAGGTGGTCACGGTACATAACTGCAATAAGTAAACCCACCCCACTAGATAGGTTGTAAGACAAACGTCACCAGCCTCCATTTTTTATGAACTATTTATTGAAGGCACAGTTATGATAAATAGGTTATAATATGGCCAGTAACATTTTCTCAGTCTTTTCAAGGAGAAATGTGGGCATCCATAAAAGGGATAATTAAAAGGGACTAATTTATGAACAGTTAGTAACGACTAGATTTAAGACACTAAAGTGTGTTTGTGTATTTTGAAGGTTTTAGAAACCAGTTGCCTTAGAAATTAGGTTGAGGGGGAAAAAAATCTTTTCCCAAGGCCAAAGGAAGTTGCTGTAGTCTGTAACAACTTGTTCAGCAATTTATCTTCATGTTTTGGATCTGCTGGTAAGTGTAATAACATACTATGAAAAATGATTTTCTGCTACTAAAAACTGCCTTTTTACAAAAAGACTGTAAATATTTGTTAAATGAAACACCAGATTTAAAGCTCAGAAGGAAAAATAGAACTGTGTATCAGATTTTGGAACTGTCAGCGGAGCACAGTGCCACCTGATCAGAGCGGCTGTAAACAATCAGACAAAAGTCAATAAAGTTTATTTATGACAAACTTGTGATTTGGGAGTGGCTTCGTTCTGACACTGTTCCTTTGTGGTAAGTATTAGTATTTAGCATTCAGTCTTTATATGTTACTGGTCTCTTGTGCATGGAGCTGATTTTGTCGTTGAGACCTGAGTGCTTTAGTAAGAGGGCTTTGAAGAGGAGCAGGGCATTGTTTGAGCAGTGTCCTTATTAGGTCTGATGCAGCTGACAGGCAGCCCCAGAGGTCAATGGAAGGCCAGGCTTTGGGGCTCATCTCCTCACTTAGATGTAACTTTAAATCAATCGGATAACCTCCAAACACATTTCCTGATTTTTAAATAACCTCGTAATTGTTGTGGACACAAAGTGACTGAAAGCGAAATTGTGTAAGCTATAAACTACTAAAACAATTTGTGATGGCTACTGAAAGAACATGGGGTTTAGCCAGGCATGTAATACCAGGACCCTGGGTGGCTGAGGCAGGAGGATCACAAGTTCAAACCCAGCCTGGGCAACTTCAAAATAAATTTTTAAAAGGGGCTGGGGATGTAGCTCAATGCAAAGGCTTTGAGGTTCAATTCTCAGCACCGAGAGGGGAGAGCGGGACCAGACAGGTGGGAGGGAGGGCAAAACAGACATGGAGCTGAAGTTGTCGTGTCACGGCTTTGGGCCAAGCATGTGAGTTCCGTCTTGTGCCCTGAATGGGTGGGGTTTAAGAATGAGGGGTATCTGTCCTGCCCAGCAGAGAAATCTCATCAGATCCCAGCAGTGCCATTAGGATCTTGGACCCATGGGCAAAATTAGAAAATCCTCATGCCTAATCAGATCTACAACTTTGTGTCCCACTGAGGCATCTTACTTGTTCGTATGTATGTGTTACATCTCTAAAAATAATCCTAGGACTTTTCCCTTCCTGTTTTTGTCCTGCTGCTACTTCTTGGTCCATGATGCCAGCTGAGGTCAATATAATCAAACAAAACCGATGGGATGGAAGCAGATTATTCTGCCGTTCTCTAGGTCTCCAGGTCGCTGGAGATCTAGAACCTGGAGCTCACCGTTCAGTGTTGTTTAACCTGCCTGTAAGTTCACAACGGTCTTCCCAGCTCTGGGATCCTCCATGACTGCAACTTTGACAACGGCCTGTGGCTCACTGTGACAGTGAGGAAGCAGTCGGTGACCTTGGAGCATGGCCGGCCAAGAAGCTGGCCTTGCTTCCTTCCTGGAAAGCTGAGTGCAACTTTTCTTTCTTGGTTTTATAGATTCTGAAGCCACTAACTATGAAGAATTCACCTGCAGAATACTGTGTAGACTACGAAAGAAAACACAAACTTTAAATTTGAATAATTTATTATTCTAACAAAAGTATAAAGTATGGAAAATTAATGAATCACTTCAGAGAGCAGAGAAAGTTTCCCACTTGCAGAATTCAGTTTTTAGCACCTTTGAAATGAAATAGAGTTAAGACAGGTGGCAATACAGGCTCCACACTTAAGTGTGCAGTTCATATACAATGCAGTCATTTGGTTTATTTCTCTACATTTTGAGAGTGCCACAAAACATATATGGAGGAAAAAGGTGTCACTGAATTCATGGTTGGTGGTTAAAAGATGGAACAGAAATATCGAGACAAAAGGAGGTCACAGACTTGATGAAGAGGTCAAATGGACAATCCGAAGGTGCTAACGATACAGTACATAGTCTTATTCTCCCATCGCACGGTGCAGCTCCCTGGGGAGAAAGACAGATTGGCACTGAATGAGGAAAACAAGGAGACTGGATGTTCTGATTTCTCACACCAAGACCAATACTCAAGTCCCCACTTCTTTATGGTGTACCAATAAAGAAGGCTGGCAAGTGTTCATAAAATGTTGGGTAACACAAAGATACATGTGAAGACATGAGACCTCAAAGCACCTATTTCATAAAACATTGCTTTTAATAATACATACTGAAGCACAGTACCAGAAAACACTTGAATACTTTCAAGGAAAATGCAACGTGACAAGACTTGACAGATGAAAATTATACATACCATCAGTATTGCTGTCCCAGAAGCAGGAACTTGCCGTGTGTAATCCAGCTCCATTCTTTTGCATAATTACACAGGTCACTTAAATTAAAACAAACTTATTAGAAAAATGTAGGCAACATAAATCTTGTTTTGTCTGCCTTTAACATATGTATGTCAATCTCATGGGTTGACATTCTTAATAAAAATCACAGGGGTACTGTTACAAGATAAAATAGGCAAAACTCTTCAAGACTCTGGCATAGGCAAGGACTTTCTGAACAGAACCCCAATGGTGAAAGAAAGAATGCTGAGAATCAATAGGTGGGATCATATAAAATTAAAAAGCTGCTGCACCTCAAAGGAAACAACAGAGTTGAAAAGACAACCTACAGAATGGGAAAGAAATTCCATCAGCTATTCCTCAGAGGACTAACATCAAGAATATTAAAAATAAGACCCAATCAAAAAATGGGCAATAGAAATGAATAGTTACTTCTTAGTACAGATGGCAACACCTGAAAAAAACATTCAACATCGCTGGCCATTAGAGAAATGCAAATTAAAACAACACCAAGATACCATCTTACTCCAGAATAAGTATCTTTAAGAAATCAAATAATAACAAATACTGGTGATGCTGCAGGGGAAAAAGCCCTACACTGTTGGTGGGAACATAAACTAGCACAAGCACTATGGAGATCAGTATGGAGATTCCTCAAAAAACTAAAACTAGAAATTCATTTGACCTAGCTATTCCACTTCTAGGAATCTTCCTGAAAGAGTTAGACATCATATTACAGTGAAACATTCATACCTGTGTTTATAGCAGTACAATTTATATTAGCTAAATCTTGCAAGTGGCCCGTATGTCTATCAACAGATGAATGGATAAAGAAAATGCGGTTACTGATACACAATGGAATATTACTCTGCTACAAAAGATAAATGAGGCATTTGTAGGTAAATGAATGCACCTCAAGACCTCATGTTAAGTGAAAGGGAGCAAGAGATGAAGAGAAGGGAAAGTGGATTAAAAAAAAGAATTGAAAAAATGGAAATAGAACTTTTTCAAATGGGAAAGAAACAAGAGTAGGAGGGATGGAAGGGGACAAAAAAGAATTAAGCTGTGTTATGTACATGTACAAAACTCCCCACGATAAATGTAATCATTATGTACTTCAAATATGTACTAATAAAACAACAACAACAAAAATAGGGGTAGACTGCTTTGTCCCACTCTGACAAATTACCTGCTTTCTTTCCTTTACCACTTCCTTGTTGTGAAAGGAAACTGTTTCACCCTTCAATTATACCAGCAGTCAAAAAGGCTGAGTGTATGGTAATACACACCACACAGTGACTTATTCCTGGGAGAAAATTTCTTTGAAGTCAGGCACTAAACTGCCAAGTTAGCTCTTTATTCGGACACCAGACACACCTCTGATCAGTGTATAAAAACCAGCAATAAAATGCACAAGAGACAAAAATCTATTACCAATGTATTTAAATGGTTTTCCGAGCTTGGTGAGTTGGCTTAGAGTTTGTTCTACTACATTTGTGGTCCACTGATTGACTTTGCTGTGCTGGTAAGCGTTACCACCAATGGCACTTTCTAT
Source organism: Hystrix cristata (assembly GCA_004026905.1). Lineage (NCBI taxonomy): Eukaryota > Metazoa > Chordata > Mammalia > Rodentia > Hystricidae > Hystrix > Hystrix cristata. The sequence goes on along the minus strand of PVJO010001685.1, from coordinate 89,038 downwards.
GGCCTAGAAGACAAAGCACAGGGATCCGGGTAGAGAACAAACCAAACATCTGTCAGTACCTGAAAGGAGCACCGTGGGAGCTGCTGAAATAAAACTTACACAAGATGCACATTTAGTCTTTTTTTTTGGGGGGGGGGTGCTAGGAATCGAACTCAGGGTCTTGCCTAGCGGTTGCTAGGCAAGCGCTCTACCACTTGAGCTACATCTCCAGCCCCAGATGCATGTTCATCCTTAACCTCAAGGGTTCCTTTGCAAATACAGCCTTTGATTAACAGTGTTATACTGCATTGAAACAAGAATTCATTTGGCTGAAAGATCCATGGTTATACAGAGTCTGTCAAATGTATTTAACATTTTGGTCCAACTGAATTTAATGTTCACTGCTGCTATTAATACCTGGACATAAGCAATAATTTCTTTTTTTTCTTACTGAGGCTAGAAAATGTTCTACTTTGTCTATTTCTTAAAAGTATATTAGATGATTTTATCTAATACTAATATATATTAATACTATATGTTAGCTGAATTTTTATTGTCTATTTGTACAGTTTACAACGTCCAAATCTACCCAAACAGTCAAGTATTCAAATGCTCTTTCTGGGACTGTATTACTACCTAAGTACAGTCTGCAGAGAACTAAAGACTAGCCCTTTGCATTCTAAAACTTAGTTTGCAATGAAATTTTTTATTTCGAACTTCCTTCTTTTCCTGTATTCTTCATGGCCATTAGAGAATATGGCTTACTGTCCCTATTCCTGATCTGCTTCCCACTGAGAGTCCCATCCTGTGACTTTCTGGGTTTTTTCCTGTCAGCTCCCCTTTTCACGCTGATGCCAGTGGTCTGAATCTAAGCAGCTTTCTTCTCCACCCCGTTCTAATCTGCTGTTCTGGAAACCACAAAATGGAGCTTTTAGGGCAGGTTTGACCTAAAATAAAAATGAGAACATTTCAAGGAACAATACCCTACATAGGGCTATCCCAATTTCTACCTCCAGACTTTCCTGCCTACCCTGAGGCTTTGCATAGTGACAATGATTACAGCTTTTGGTTCATACTCTGCCATGGAGGATGCAAGTGGCCGAGGGCCCAGGGGTCTTGGTTTAGGGGACCAGGGTATTACTAGACTTGGCACTGTCAAGAAGGGAGGCGGGGAGCTTTGTTCAAACCAAACCTCTACCTCGGGCAACCCTCTCTATGTACTTTGAGTTTCACTTTTGCCAGGCGGGAAGAAAACCTTCCTCCAATTTTGGACCTGCCCAGATTACGACTATCTACTATTTAAAATAGCTTGAGTACAGAATTAAACTACTACCAGGAGGAAAAGCAGTTGAGACCAGTGATACATGTTAAAGTAACACTGCCATGTTGCCTCATGTTTCCTCATAGGCTGGCAAGTGTACTTTCAACTGTACTGGCTGCCTGGTAACCAAGTCAAAGTTAAAACAAAAAACAAGTGAGGCAAAACCAGATCCCTAACAAACCAACTCTGTTTGGTTCTTGTTTAAATTACATGCCTTCCTGCTCCCCACCTATTCCAGACAAAAGAGGGACATACTGTGACCCATGACAATAATGTAGATAGTTTAGGAATGTAAGAAAAAAAAGCTCTAGACCGACTGCATCACCAGGAAGACTGCATCTACCTGGAAGTTAGTCAAGAATTTTTTTTTGTACTCTTCTTCATTAAATGTGGAAACATCTGTATGGCATGAGTCTTCTATGCTAAGAGGTTTATGAAATCTAGCCTTAGTAATGGTCAGTAATAATGTCACATAAAGTTTCCTGTCTGATTTAACATATGTAATTAACATAATCTGGGAGTAATCTTACCTAAATATTCATGAAGTAAAATTGTTATTTGAAATAGCAGAACACACAGGCTCAATAACTGCTGAAACAATTTCAAACCAGTATTTAATTTATATAGTATTTTCATTCATCTAAAGCCATCAAACACTTAAGTAGGCACTGCTCTTACCTCTTTTACAATGTTGCTCACTTCATCAACAACAAAAGCAGTCTGTAAGGAAGAAAATTAGGTTAACTTTGATTTATTTTAATAAGCTGTTTCCAATGCATTGCTAAATGCAAATTCAGGTAAGAACATAATTGAGAAATTAAGATTTTGGAAATCATCTAACTACTAGGCTGTTCACTGAGGAATGTACTACAGCAGACTCTGAGACATTAAGTGGCCCCCTGAGCACCAAAGAGCAGTAGAACTAGAACACATGTATAGAGTTTGAAGTTTGTTTTGTTTAAATTATGCCACAGCCTAATACTTCACTTTAAACTAGAATTCAGTCTCCCCTTCTATTTCAATTGGCTGTTAGGATCATTAACCAGTACAGATGTTTAATGAATTACTCGACTTACAGAAATTAATTGAAGCAGTCTAAGCATCTATTGTAAAGATATAATTCTCTCTTTCCTGATACAAACTGATTGGAAAGCATAAAACTTAACAGAGTTTTTTTTCTTTTTTAAAGCCACCATTAGTCATAAAATTTACAATGATTAAACTATTCCTGGATGATGATATTTTGGTATTGGAAACTGAAACCACACTAGGCGAGTACTCTACCACTAAGCTACATGTCCAGCCCTTTACGCTAATCACTGAGCTAAATCCCCAGCCCTGTCCAGTCCTTTTAAAATGTTATTTTGGGACAGAGTCTCACTAAGCTTCCGAGGCTGGCCTTGAACTTGGCAATATTTCTGCTTCAGCCTTGTAAGTAGCTGGGATTACAGGCATGTGGCATCGTATCTGGCTCAGAAATTTTTTTTTAATGCTGTCCTACTTCAGGACTAGCTAGCAGCTGACTAGAGGGTGACAGCCAGCACCAATCTATTGCCAGAAGCAGAGTTTTCTTTCTATCCTTTTTACATATGGTAGCTTCAAATAGGTTAAGGTCATCCTGAAAATAACATCAGCTAGGCACTTGCCAGTGTGCTTCCTTATAGGAGAACAAGGTCATCCTGAGTTTGGTAGTGTCCTTAGCTCTGGACATACCTTTGAGAGGGGAGCCGCTGAGCCCCTTATTCAGACTGCACCCAAAGCCCTGCTTTGGATGAGGAGTTTTCCTGTCTGGTTGCTGACCCACTGTGGGCCTACCCTCTTCTAGTGAACGCCTTTTCTTTTCAGGAGGAACAAAGACTAGCTGTCCCATCTCAACTCACTATACTCAAAAGAAGCCATCCTTGGAAACAAAACCAAATCACGAAGTTAATGAAAATGTCCAATATCTGAGAAAGTAAATAATTTCTAGAAGTTTAAAAGGAACCTTCCAAGTGACTAGAGTGATCCTAAACCATAAAGGAAAGTGCCTGTATAAACTTCCGTCTAAAAAGGGTAGAGGCATATTTTAATGGAAAGTAAAGCAGACTGAAAACACTGGACAGTTTTGACTTCTACAAGAAAGATGAATGAGTTGGGAGTAGAATCCCTGGGAAATCCTGAGTGTGGGCAGAAAAGGCTTAGTTGAGAGGTTGGTAGGAGGACTGGGATGGACAATGTAGGAAACACCAAAGGCAAGCCTAGCGGAGAATAGTTATGGCCTCTTTCTTCTTTTTTTTTTTTTTGGTGCCAGGGATTGAACTCAGGGCCTTGTGCTTGCAAGGCAAGCACTCTAATCACTGAGCTAAATCCCCAGCCCTAGTTATGGCCTCTTTCTTCACAGGGCTCACATCTTGTGTAAAACACAGATCACTCAGTTCAACCTCCTCATTTTACAGACAGGTCCTTTTTATCTGGAATAATGAACCACTCTGCCACCTCACTGTGAAAGCCTGAATTAGAATGCAGTATTAGGGGCTTTCTCTTCCAAGGCTGTTTCCTTTTTAAAAAGTTTTACTCGATGTTAATATAATACAAGCCATCTTCCAATCTTGGGTAACAGTTTATGGGGGACTGCTTTTCCTTTGGTAGCTGCCCCTGAACTTGTCTTGTCATACTTACTTGGTTGCCATGAGCATTCAAACACTGGTGACACTGCTATAGAAACTGTGTTAGCAAATTAGACGAAAACTGAAACTCCAGAGTCAGTCCTTGGATCTAATTTTTTCCTCAAAACATTCCTCCTTTGGAATAATTTTCAAAAATGGTAACTATTAAACCTTACCAAATTGATCTACAGTTTTTATTTCTGACAGACCGCACAGTACATAGCTCTATTTGAATTTCAATAATTATTGAGGAAGAAAAAAAATGAGCAATTCTTCTACAGAAGCCGTGTCCATCAGCTCTATTTCCTGAATGCTTGTTAGCCTCAAGGAAAAGCCATTTTAACAGTGCCCCGTTACAACGAGAGCATCTTCTGCTTGGAAAATAATTGTATGCTCTGCTTCTTCTCGGGCACTTTTTTTCCCCACGAGAATTAGCAATCCTATGAACATGTCAAACTCAAGCTTAAATAAAATGTACTCATTCACGGCGGCTTGGGTGGGAGTCGGCGCGGCACTCGAGGACAAGGTGCGGAACTGAAGACAAAGGCAGGTCCTGCTATTTGCACGTCTGCATTTGGCACACAGCCTGGACATGAGACCCCCCCACTGAGCGGACTGGGAGATGGTCTCGTATGCCCATATCACGCCTGCAAACTGCTCTGGACTCTGCGTTGCAAGTGTAGGCTCCGGTCGTCCCGCCCCTGGACGCCGGGCACCGTGGGAGCCGGGCTGGGGTCCGCACCCCGGGATAAAGGGCGGGGTGATGTCATCCTCCCGGCGGATGCCGCGGGCCGCGCTGCCGGGTCGGAGGCCAGGCTCCCCGGCGCCGCGAGCCCAGACGCTGTCTCCCCGCCGCGTCCCGGGCAGGGGTGGAGGCCCGGCCCGCGCCCTCCAGGCTGGGGAACGGCCGCGGAGCCCGGGAGGACTGCGGCGGGAAGGGACAGAGCGCCGGGGCTCCTTGGCCCCCGGCCGGGGACGCTGCGACCGGCGAGCCGTGCGCAGGAGGCAGCCAGGGGTCCCCGACAGGCTGCGCCCGCGCGCCCGGGGATCTTGGCCTCCACCCCGCCCGCCCCCAGTCGCCCGTAGGGCGGTTACCTCCTCGGCACCCTGGTAGTCTTCCATCTTTGCTCCGGCGCGTCGCCTCGGCCGCCCCGAGCGGAGCGGACTGAGCAGGCGCGCTCAGGCTCCGCCCACGCCCCGCGCAGTCTCGCGTGCGAGCCCCCCCGCCCCGCTCCGCCACGCCCACGCCCCGGCCCGCCCCGGCACCAAGGTCTCCGCCCCTCGCCGGGCTCAGGAGCGTAGGGCGTGGCCCCGCGGTGCACCCCGCATGCGCGGCCCCTCCGGTGCTCCGGGACGTGGTGGTTTCCCTCCGAACGCTTCAGGGTAACCTCGCGGCTCTCTGAACTGCAGGCGCTCAAACGGAACGGAAGTACGAATTCCAGTCCTGGGCTGGAAGCATCGGCCTGGCCCCTCCCCTCGGCTCGTACAGCGTGGAGCCATTGGAACCTTCGGAGGGCTTGGGCAGCTGGTGACCAACTGCGAAGTGACTTCCGAAGGTAAGGGTGCGAAGTATTGATCACGGGCCCCTTGGGGACCCAGGATTAGGATGCGTATTTTAGCTATCTGAACGAAACTTTTGAGAGGTAAATTTCCATGGACAGTAAATGAACAATTTTCCTTTAAGGATCTTGTAAACTTTTTTCATGAGGTGGTGGGAGATCTTGTAAAATGCACTCCCTAGCTTCCTTAACCAGAGTGCACCAGTCCCAGACTGGACTTGTATCCAGGGAAATGAGCAATTACACTGTGTCCTGTAGACAGCTCTCCATGAAGGACTGGGGTATGTGCACCTGTTTGCATGTATGCTGAGTTTGGATTCTGCTTTTGCCTTGCATTTAAAGTTGCGCTGTTACTCCTTACCTGTCCAAAGACGCGCTGCTGGAACCTATTGCCCATCCGCCTGGGAAGGGCTGATGGTAAGGCTCCCAGGGTAGCGTAAGCTTCAGACGCCATTCAGTCCATCAGCAACGCTTGTTCCTACACTGTAGACTCCTGGTCCTAGCTCAAGGTTGGTATCTCTCACTTAGATTATGATGACAGCTGATCCACGGTCTTACTAGGGCTCTTTGAAGGGAACCTCCCCTTTCAGGACACTTCCTTCTCTCTCCCATTCTACCTTGCCATGAGACAGTAATCCCAACATTGTTAGTCTACAGACATGTTCCTGGTGGTCTTCAGATGATTAACTTTAACATCTTACCTCAACATCTCTTCTATGGAGAATGCTTTTCTGACCTCTCCATCTAAAGCAGCCCCCCTCCTTTTTTTCTGCTCCTGCAACTTGTGCCTTTCCCTCATAGCATTCTTCTCAGTATGGAAGGATGTGTTTATGGTGACCTGTGTGTGTGTGTGTGTGTGTGTGTGTGTGTGTGTGTGTTGTCTCTCCATCTAGACTCTAAATTTCTAGCAGGCAGAATTCATTTTACTCCCTAATGTATCCCTTTTCCTGACATTGTGCCTGGCCCACAGTAGGTGCTCAATTAAAGTTTATTAAATGAATGAATAAATGAATGGGTGGATGATTACCCCAGGGGTATCCCAGACCCCAGTGGAGAGAAAAGGGAGTGGAGTGCCTCTCTGTGGGACGCAGAGCCGCCAGAGGAGGGCAGAATAGACCTAGACTTTGTGCCCCAGACATTTGGCTTGAGCAAGGGGACCTGTGGGCAGGCTGGTTGCTCTCCCACCCCAGTCTCCTGTTCCTCAGAATCTAAACTTTAAGTTCTCTTATTACCTGTCTTCAACCTGCCAGTCCCAGTATTTCAGTGCTGTGCCTCAGTTTACACAGGATTCTGATTCTAGCACTGCTTTGTCTTCTTGCTTTTCCTAAATTCACCTGAGGCCCTCTTTCAGGTGACCTTTCTTGCCTCCTGGTTCCAGGCCCTCAGCCCCACCGTGATCCTGAGCAAAACAGAGCCCTTTAACTCTCCTGAATTTCTTCTGCTGCTTTCTTGTGGGCTTTGAGTTCCCCTAGCTAAGAATTATGTGTAAGCAAAGTAAAGAGATACTGGGTGATCACCTGCAATTAAAGAGTGTGATATTCGGGACAACTTTTTTTATTTCCTTCACAGCCTTTTAGAAAGTTTCCAATTCAAATGAATTTCCTAAATGGCTGCCGTAATTGTACATTATGCACACATAGGTCTTAAATAATATTGTAAGTAAAGATCACCGGCAGCTCATACATCAACAGAAAACATGTAAATGTGCATTTAAAACAATTTTACATGACTTCATATAGGCATTGGGTATCACTCTCTAATTTCTATCAGAGGACATTCATTAAATGATCTCAGGTATTTGGTGTTTTTTGGATCTTCCCTTAAATGGATAAGTTGGTAAGTTCATCTTCTGAACTATTTGTTCTGTTATTCAACACACATACATCATCACAGTGTTCCCTTTGTGTCAGGCTCTGAGCTGAGGTTGGCTCTGCACAGTTGACCAAGACACGGTCTTTACGGAATACTTTAAAACGCTGGTTTCTGTTGGTGGGAGGGTTTGAATTCTCCAGGCTGCTGTGATGTTGTCATGCTCGAGAAAATACAGGGATGCGGTCCTGTATCCTGCTCATAGCTGCTGTTTCCAACCTGTCGTCTTCCAAGAATGGGTGTCCTTCAGAGGTACTGCAGCGTAATAAACACGCTGACTTGCTCTGCTAGAAATCTCTGGTGTTCCACTGCCTTTTAGAATAATGGTGAGTTTCTATGGAGCGAGTCTGTGGAGTGAGGTGGGTTTGTTTTCCAATTTAGGGGTTATTCACAGATTGGCAAGTGTAGTGTGCAGTCACCCTTCTTCCTTTGAGTTAAGTCTCCTAAATACACACTCTGGGCCTGGGGGTGTAGTTCACTGGTAGAGCACTTGCCTAGCGAGTGCAAGGCCCAGGGTTTGAGCCTAGCACCAGAAGACAACAAAGTACCTCTATTGAAATAGGGACTGGAGTTGCTGATGGTTTTGTTTAGTAAATGTAACTGAATAGTCACAGTGATCAATAAATTGGCATATCAACAAGTAATAATAATGCTTGCGGTACTATTCTGCCGTTTATGATCTGCAACCCTTCACAACCCAAATCCTATGGCTGCTCAATGGTTTCCTTCCTTTTCTGTGCCTAGGTGTGTGTTACTGAGATAGTCTTTGGAGGTGTGCAAAGTCAAGGAAGAGGAGAAGGAGGGGAAGAGCAATGTCAAAACACTCAAGTCTGAGAATGAAATGGGAAAGAAAATAAACTTCTGGCTCATCCATCTAAAGTGTGAGTCCTGTACTGAGAAATTGCAGAATAAGATTAGCTAAGAAACGCCTCTGTTTGGGTCTATTGTGCAGCTGGGAGGTGCCGGTACAGCTGTCCTGAAATGCCTGTTACAACTGGAAATAGCTGTTCTGACCGCCGCGGTCCCTTTTCTAGGAACTCATCCCCGAGAGCCAACAACTAAAGCACAGACAACTCATGGCACAGGAGGGGATTCCAGCTGACATTGATCCTTACTGGTCTGTATTCATGCTGTGGTAGTTATTAGATGGCTTCATGGTCTGTTCTGCGTGTAGGAAAAGAAGTCCACTCCATCAGTCAGAATAAACTAAGTTAGAAACCAGTGACCCTAGATTCAGTGGCTGGTGATAGCAAAGACTGATTTGTTACTCACAAGGGCATGCTGTGGCTCCGCCCCCGTCTTCCTCATGCTGGAGTGGCAGGTGGTCCCTCTGGGGTCATCAAGGAAGAAGGTTTGTGGAAAAATTATAAATAACTGTTATGGTTTTTGTCTAGGTGTCCCCCCAAAGCCTCATGTGGTAAGAGGTGGCTGATCAGAGATGGCTGGATCTGGAGTATGTGATGCTGGGATTAAGGGTGTGTGATTACTAAATCAGTCCACTGATTAGTTTGGCACCTCCCTAATCCTAGCAGCCTGGATAAGATATAAGGCACAGGAAGAAGCTGTCTAGGTCCCCTTGCTTACCCCTTGCTTACCTTGCTGCCTTCTGCCTGTCTGCCATGCTGCCCTGCCTCAGGCCCAGCTGATTGTGGATTGAAACCTCTACAAACTGTGAGCCAAATAAACCTTTCTTCCCCTAATTTTGGGTGTTGGGTATTTTGTCTCAGCTACAAGAGAAAAGACAAAAACACACAAATATCCATTAACAGTATAATGGATACATTTCACACACACACACACACACACACAATGAAATGCAATACAGCAATGAAAATGAACAAACAATAATTACATGCAGTGTTGCTGATGAGTCTCACAAACATAATGCTGAAAAAAGAAGCCAGACCCAAAATAGTTAATATCATATGTTTCCATTTATATAAAGTGCAAAAAATTAATCACTGGCATTAAAGGTCATGGTCATAGTTACCCCAGGGAGGAAGGTAGGGGCTAGAAGTGGGGACGAGGGGGTTCCAGGATCTGTTCACGTTGTTTCTTCATGGGTGTGTTTTTATTTGGGAATATTTATCAAGCTGGCTATTTTAGTCTACTTTGTGCTGCTGTAACAGGATACCACAGACTGGGTAGTTACAAAGAACAGAAATCTATTTCCCACTGTTCTGGAGGCTGGAAGTCCAAGGTCAAGATGCTGTATCTGGTGAGGGCCTTCCTGCTATGTCATAATATGGTGGAAGGCATCTTCTGGTGGAAAGGGTGGGACAGATAGGGGTGAGGGAGGGAAAGAAAGGGAGGAAGGGGCAAATCTCATCCATTTATAAGAAACCCCTTCCTGAGTTAGCAAACCACTCTCCTGACGATGCCATTGATACATTCAGGAAGGCAGAGCCCTCACAGTCTAATGACTTCTCAAAGATCCCTCCTCTTCATATTGCTAATACAATGTCAATTAAATCGTAACATGAGTTTGGGGGAGATAGACATTCAAACTCAGCACAGTGCTTATGGTTTGTATAAAATTCTGTGTGCTTGCTCAAAAAACTTACCCCAAGAAAGCCGATGCTGGTCTTGTTATGAACTGGCTCTGCGATAGCAGCTGTCCTTGCTAAGTGCTGTAGCCGTGCACACTTGCAGTCAGTGTGAAACCTCACACACAGTGAACATGCGGGTCTGGGAAACATTTCATCAGATCAACCGAGTCTTTCCTCCAGCTGACACTGTAAAATGCTGCTGGTGCGTAAGAGCACTTTGGTGTGGTTTGGGGTTAGCTGTAGATGCTCTCGGGCTGGCCACGTGGTTGTGCTGCCTCAGCCTGTGCTGTAGGAAAGAGAAACAGACCTAGGGAGAAGAACCGGCTTCCTCTTCCCCACAGCCAGCTCCTGGTCCCGTCTCGAAGCAGATGAAGGTAAGATAGCGTCTACCCAGGAGCAAGTCATTACGGAGTGGGTGGGTAGAGACAATGGTTATTGTGACTTTCCTTATCAAATTAATGACGTTGAAAAGGGAAACAAAAACAAGAATAAATTAGATGACAGAGGATTTGTAATTTTATTGAATAATGTACATTTAAAATGGAAGAGCGATATAAATGCCGTGGAGGAAATAGCTTCGGAGCTAGATAAAAAACAAAACAGGAAACTATCCCAAAGCTACATGGTGTGAATATTTAGGTGGTGGAATGTTATTTGCTTTTTTCCCTTTGGCTTATTAATTTTTATACCTATAGTTTATTACTATTTTGCTCCAAATCTACTTCAGATTATTTTTATCACCCATAATCTCTAGTTTGGTTCCAATTTTAGTGTATGTTCTGCCAAAGCAAGCACCATAATCTCTCATTTGGAAGTGGAACATAAATATAATTTTAGAATAAAGAAATTAAGTAACCACGTATAATGGTGCACACCTATACGCCTAGCACTTTGGGAGGCTGAGGCAGGATTGAAAGTTTGAGCCCAGATGGGGCAATTTAGCAACTTAAGTAGATCCTGCCTCAAAATTTTTTTTTTTTTTTTTGTGGTGCCGGGGATCAAACTGCCTCAAAATTTAAAAAGGGAAGTGGGGTGGAGATGTAACTCAGGGTGAAGACCGTGGGTTCAATCTCCAGCACACACACAAAAATTCTTCGTAAGCAAGAGCTGTAAGGGCAAAATGTACAGTAGATACTAAACATCTGTTAAGAAGTTAGAATTGATACAGAAAAAATTAGCCAAGAGAGCAGGAGATTTTAACTTCTTACCTGCCTGATCGAAGCATTACATTTCAGAGTCAAACAAACCCAGGGCACAGTGTGACTTCAGATAAATTATTTGTGAATTGCTCCAGGGCTGTCTTCTTTCTCAGGGTGAGTGTACTTTAAAGTTACAGTGAAGGAGCTAGGGATTTAGCTCAGTGGTAGAGTGCTTGCCTAAGACACACAAGGCCCTGATTTGATCCCCAGCACCCAGAGAGAGAGAGAGAGAGAGAGAGAGAGAGAGGGAGGGAGGGAGGGAGAGAGAGAGAGAGAAAGAAAGAAAGTTGTAATGAAGATTAGTTTAAAATAACATATGTAGTTAGCCTAGACTAAGTACTAAGTAAATAATAGCTATTGGTACAAAAACTAACAGTTATGAGTAGTAGCCATACCAATATAGTAACATCAACTCTCATTTCTTTGCCCTTTTATATAGAAGTCAAATTTAAGCCATGAAGATAATGAATTTCTACTTCATTTTTCAAACTCTAATTCTAAAATAGCATTTTCCGGAGTGTATGGAAGTGAGGTGGGGTTGGGGTCAAGAATTACCGGAATGATTTTGTTTGTCTTTTGTTTTTTGAGACAGAGTTTCACTTTGCAGTTCGGGCTGGCCTTGAACTTACTATGTGGCCCAGGTTGGCCTGGAACTCTCAGTGATTCTCCTGCCTCAGCTTCCTGAATGCTGGGACTGTAGGCACGCATCACAATGCTGGCAGAATTACCAGAATGAGGAAGAGTTCATAGAGTCAGCAGTGAACGGCAGGGCTTTTGCCCTCTCTCAGGCAGGCTTCACATTGTAGATTTAAACACTCATGTCTTCATTGCTTACCCACCGAGTTCTGAGGGACCTGAGGCTTCCACAACTTTCAAAACCTTTTTTGGGTGCAGGGGTGCTGGGGACCAAACTCAGGGCCTTGTGCTTGCTAGGCAAATGCTCTACCACTTGAGCTAAACCCCCAGCTCCTCAAAGCCTTTTTAAAGCAACGAATTTAAAACAGAGATGCGGCCTCAGGTGGGGCCACACAAGTGAGGAATCCTAAAGCTGGGGCTTTACTGGCCTCTCAGAAAAATCTACTGACTGAGACAAGAGGGGTCAGGAATTCCTACACCTGCGTCCAGGCCTGCGTCAGACTTTCTGATGAACACACACGCACATCATCCCACTTGCGCATGGCGAGTCTGAAGCTCATGACTAGGTGCCCAGGTGCGCTTGTAACTGGAGACTTGTTCATCCCCGCCTCAGTGGGCTCGCCTTCCTCATGGCTGCCCTAAACGTCCACAAGGAAGCCACACGGGCACAAAGAGATGAAACGTGCTGTAGAGGTGTCAGGTCAGTTAGGTGACTCAGCTTTTCCTTCCGTCCCGGCAGAAAGCGCTGTCCGTCGGCTGAAGCTGCAAAACTTCTGAAAGGAAATAGCTGCGGTGCAGCGGGGGAGGAGGCCTCGCCCCTGGGTGGCTGACAGAGCAGAGCCGGCTGCGGGCGCTCTGTAATTTCCCCTGAAGCCAGCGGTGGTGATAGTCACGTTCGCAGGCGTGCACGCTGCTGCTATCTGCTCCGTCTCCACACTTTACTTCCGTTGACTGGGTGGCCACCTGCTCAGACATAATGCATCACTGGATGGGAGAAATAAGAACCTGCCTGTGTATGAAGAACATCTTTCTTTCCCATCTTCCTTTTTCCTCTCCAGCTTTACATGCTTTTTTTTTTTTTAATTTAGAATGTTCCCCCCTTTTTAATAGTATAGCTTTGAGGGACATGATAAATACATTCCTAGTGTGGAATTGGTACATACACATATTGCCTCCTCATCTCCACCCATCCCCAGATCCCTTTCCATCCCCTAAAATCTCCCTGTTTGTTTGTTGTAATGGGGTTGAGCCCAGAGCCTTGCACATGCTGGCGAGCCCTCAGCCGCTGAGCTCTACCCACAGTCCTGTCAGGATTGCTAAGTGTACTGCCTTCCCTCTCTTGCCCCGGAGGTGACGGTGACATCTCTTCCTTCCCTTTCCTCCAGCAGCTCCCTTCCTCACCCAGGCTCAGCTGGAGTCACCTTTGCCATGGAGATGTCCAGTCCTATCACTGGTCTGTCCTCTTCCTCATCATCTCCTCACCGTTGTCCCTACTTTTCCCGTTGACTGCATGTGGCTGTTTGTGTGCAAGTTCATGGGTACAGCCGGCTCTGAAGAGTTGCCTGTGTTACCCATTTTGTATTAAAAATGTCGTCCTCACACCTCACTCCATCATTTTAGAAGGGTGTGAAGCGCAAGCCTGTGTGGTGGTACATGGCAGAGTAGGAAAACCATGCAGCCTACTTTTCATAGCCGTCACAGAATTCCTTTACTACCTCTATGTTCTATTCCAAAGCATCATATACATTTAAAACACCCAAGAAATGTATTATGGATATTTGTTCTATTCATGTTTTAAAGAATATGTTAAGTAACTCAATGTGGTTTTTAATTTCTAATGAGTACAGGTGACCAGAAATCAAATCTCTTACTGAAAAAAACTTTTAAAATGTTTTAAATAAGTAAATTGTCACATAGGAGGACCTGTCTTGGATAAGTAGATTGTAAGGTAAGAATAGTTTTAAGGAATCGTTTTTGAATGACTTGAAAGAAGGATTACACAGTAGCATCTCCAAGTTGGCAGCTGACCCAAAATTTGTAAGACTCAGATGTGAGCTAAGCAGAGATAAAGTGGAGAACAAGTGCCAACAAGGACTGAAAGATTCAGTTAAAATAATTTAAATAATTCGTATTGAAAGAGGAACTCTGAACTCAATTATAACCTGGAAGTCAGACCTGGAATTTACTGCATAAGCAGAGAAATTCAGTCCAACCAAAGCGTCCAAACCCAATACAATACAATTTAAAAGAATAACCAAAAAGTCCTCTGTTTTCCTCTGTCCTGTTCTCCTACAAGCCCAATACTATGTTGAAAAATGAACAGGAGAATTATATAATTAACTTGTAAGTGACCCAAGAGCTGGTGGGATCTTCTCATTCTTAAATTCACAGGTCCAGTGCTCACTCATTACAGGAGATGACTTATAGTCCACTTTTCACTATCCTGAAATTAAATTCCTGCATCCTTTAATCTACCTGCACGTATAATTATAAAAGTAATAGTACAATGCCATTTCTGTGGTAAAAGGAGAAATAAAGGAATAACAAATGTTAATAATGTAAAATGCACTTCTAATATGTAAAGTACTTCGGGAGATGTAGTAAAGTAGCCAGAATCTGCCTGTGCAGAACCCTGCTGAACGGTGCTTGCGCTTGTTGACTGCCGGCGCATGACTAGTGCTTCACATGTGATGGCTTTTGGAATGGTGGACGATCTTGTTAAAGTTTTGCATGCAATGAAGTTGTTATGCTTCAATTTACACAATAGTTGCATTCCTAGAAAATTCAAAGTGTGTTAAAACCCCGCGAAATATACTTTGTGTTTATATAGGAACTAAATCACTTATCAGATAATTTTTTTCTGAAAATAATTGTCTGGTAAGATACTTAACATTTGTATGGAAATGCAAGACTGTTCTGTGTTTACTGTGACAGCAGGCGCAGCATGTGTTTCTAAAGGAAGGAGTAGTACTGTCCCCGTGGGAAACCCTGAACAAGTCCCAGGGAATGAAGCAACTGTGTTTCAAACATGCGAAATGCAAAGTCTGAAGCCAAGAGCCAGTGAGTGGGGCACGAGGAGGCCACTAGCAACCCAAGAGGAAATATCTTCCTAACCTTCTGTTAAATCTCACTGCAGATGGCCTGGGAATGATGCTAGACCTGTGGCATCAAGTCACCAAGGCTCCTCTTTTTTGGAATGGATCCTCCAAGGTTAAAAAAAGTATAATCCAATCTAAAAGTAGAAGACTTGTACTCATAGTAGGGGTTCACCCAGTGCTTGAGTGACTGAGAGTTTATAGAAGTTAGAAGCAGAATCTGTAGTTTGGCTGGAGGTATTGAAAAACTCGAAGTCTAAAAGAAGTCTAAAAGACAAGAGTAGCCACATTTGGATGGATTCCGAATACTCATACCTTGAGTTTTCCAAGCTTCTCCCTGTGTCAGCTTGAAATACTAGAAAGCAACATGTCACGGTCAATGTTTGAAATACTTGGCTGGTGAAATTGCAGCACTTGGGAGGCTGAGGCAGGAGGATTGCTGTGAGTTCAAGGCCAGCCTGGGCTACATAGTGAGTTCAAGACCAGCCTGAACTACATAGCGAGATTCCATTTCAAAAACAAAACCAAAAAACTTTCAGTGAATTACAATTTAGGGCTTGGTTTTAATTTAAAATCAATCTAATAATGATACATGAAGCACAATTTTACATCTTCTACCAAACCACTATTAGGGTGATTGGGTTTTAGTGCTTTATACTTCGAGGACATTCTTCTGTATTTCTTTCACTTTATCAGAACCATGTATACCATCCTGATTTTTTCTCTGTGTGTGTTTTTTGTTTTGTTTTGTTTTGCCTTGGCTACCGGGAAGGTCAGAAATTTATTTAATGATTATATACAGTGACTGTTTTTCTCTAGCTTCCCGGTAGGATTCTCTGTCCCTTTTCTTTCTTACTGCTGATGTTTCTGGCTTTGATTGTCCTCCGTGTATTTTTATTATATGCCACATCATATTTTTGTTAAAGAAATAAGATGGGGTTAAATGACTGGTCCGTCAAGTCATGTATCTTAAACACCTGGAACAATGCCTGACACTTGGATGGTGCTCGGTAAATATTTGCTGAATGATGGAATGGACGGGTCTGGGAAACAAACCAGTTTCATGGCCACGGCTGAGCTCCTGCTGCTCCTTGAAGAGGGCACGTCCCACCGCTGGCCTGCCCACAGACTTGGGGTGGGGCGGTACTGAGTGGGGTTTTGTGATAATCGGATGGTGTATTTCTGAAATGTGTGCCACCTAGACACCTGCGGGTGTGCATGTGAAGAGTCCCGCAGGAAACACGGGGCATTGTCATTACCAGCCAAGGACTCTGCTGAATGTGGTCTCACTTTCCTGACAAGCGGGGGAGGGGCCAGACAGGACCGCCAACAACCACACGAAAGAAAGCACAGTGCTCAGATCTGCTGTCTTGAGCCAAGTACAAAAATCTTTATTAAAATTCTTGAGACTCTCGATCCAACAATATGTTCAGTAAAGTAAGAAGACAGCAAGAAGAGCCGGGCAGAGTGGTGCATGTCTGTAATCCCAATATTCTGGGAGACTGAGGAAGGAGGATCACAAATTTGCACCCAGTCTGGGCAATTGTGTGACTTAGTGAAACCCTCTCTCAAATTTAAAAAAAAAATTTTTAAAAATGGGCTGGGGACATAGTTCACTGTGAAGGCCCTGGGTTCGATCCACAGTACACAAAACAAACAAACGTTTAGCTAACCCAGGGGCAAGTCTCAAAGACCAGGCCCGTAAAGTTGGCAGTGTGATAACTTCTTCCTTACTCTCGGCACCTGGGAATGTGTTCTTTTCTGCTACTTTCCTCTTTCCCAGGGATTCAGAGCCTTCAGGAACTAGGATTTTCTGGTTTGTCCTGTTCATCTGGAAACTGGAGCCAAGAGGGCATGAGGCTTTGCCCTGGTGGCACGGAGAAGTGCCAGGCTCTGGGTCAGGGCCCAGCGTCCCCGTGGCTTTGTGGTTCCCACAGTCTAGATGAGAAGGCTTCGGAGAGTGGCACTCAGGGGTAATTAACTGGAGAGTGGAGCTAGTGGTCCCCCTCAGAGGCTGAGTTTTCCCACTCTTGCAACCTCTGGGATTGGGGTGAGTGATATGGTTTAACTTTGTCTCACAATAAAGAAACTGACAGTTGCAGGCAGACTCCGTGAAGCTGGTCGTCATTAGCCCATGGTCCAGGAATTTGGATGGGGGAAAACTACATCTTTACTTTCATTTATCTTTAACTGGAATTTAACATTTCCTTAAATGATGAATATAGGCAACACACCATGGTAGATTCAATAGGACTCGTAAGTTGGTCCCCAATAGAAACTACAGATATTTTTATACCACATTATGTGTTATAGACACAGTATCTCAAAATATTTCTATATCCATCACCACTTTGAAATTATGGTTGATAGATATTAGACTACTACTAGACCTTACTATTTCACTCATGAACAAACATATATTACTACTATGTTACAGTTAGAAACATATTTTATTTTATTTATTTATTTATTTATTTGTTTATTTATTTATTTATTTATTTATTGAGACAGTGTCTCACTATGTAGTTCAGGATGGCCTTGAACTCATTGTGTTGCCCAAGCTGGCCTCAGATTTGCAGGGATCCTCCTGCCTCAGCTTCCTGAGCACTGGGATTACAGGCTTGCGTCACTATGTCCAGCCACAGTTAGAAATAATTTAGTATAATCAGTTTCCTTTGTAACCCAGTGTATTTCATTTAATGCTTTTAAACACATGGACTTCACCAGACTACTAAAGATTAAGAAAAACGATTGAGAACCTTTGCCTGGAGCTCTGTTAACCTCTCACTCATGGATTTACTGTGGATCATAATATAACGTGGACCCTGTTGAAGCCCAGCAAAGGAGTTTAGCTTGCGGAACATTGGAAGGACATTTTATTGGATTCAAATAGGTTTGTGATCAAAAATGGCACTGTAGAAAGCATATTCATTTGACCATCCACATTTTCTTTTTTTTTTTTTTTTTTTTGTGGTGCCGGGGATCAAACTCAGGCCCTTGTGCTTGCAAGGCAAGCACTCTAATCACTGAGCTAAACCCCCAGCCCCCCATCCACATTTTCTTATTAGAAGGATGTACACAGAAGCTTCCAGCCTGTGCAAACACAAACAAGGCCTGATGCTTAAGGAAGCTCATGAAAATTATTAAAAGCCATAAATAATTGATAGATTGAGGTTCTGATGCCATTTTATACTTTCTAAACTGATTATAGTTTCTTGTGTGTGTGTATGTGTAGCACTTGGGATTCGACCCAGGGTCTTCACACTGAGCTGTATCCCCGCACACACACACACCCTTTTTAAAATTTTGAGAGGGGTCTCACTAAGTTACCCAGGCTGGGCCTGAACTTCTGACCCTCTTTGCCTCCTCCTCCCAGAGCGCCGAGATTATAGGCATGTGCTACCGCACCTGACTTGATTTCATTTTCTTTTTTCTTTTAGTTTTGACGTTACTTGTAAAAGTAACAGCGAACAGTTGAGAGCATCATTTCTCTAATGTATTTTCAATTAGAATGACGTACAGTCAGTCATGTGCCACATAATGACGCTTCGGTCAGTGATGGGCTGCACACAGCATGATGATCCTGTGAGATGATAATGGGCTGAAAAATTCCTAACATGGCTCTTGTGTTTGTGGTGAAACTAATGTAAACACTCTCTGCTGCCAGTCACAGAAAAGTGTAGTTCCCTACGATTATGTAAGGTTCATAATTCTTGATAATAAGCAACTATTACTGGTTTAGGCACTTACTATATTATTCTTCAATCATTATTTTAGATTGTTTTACTTATTTAGAGAAAAGCTTAACATAAAAGTCTGTCATGTTACTCTGGCAGCAGCCTCATCCATCGTGTGTGTGTGTGTGTGTGTGTGTGTGTGTGTGTGTGTGTGCTAGTTTTGAATCCAGGGCCTTCTCACTGAGCTGCATGTCCAGCCCCTTTTTACTTTTTATTTTGAGGCAGCATCTCACTAAGTCACCCAGCTCGGGCCTGAACTTGTGGTCTTCTTGCCTCAGTGTCCCAGAGTGCTGCCTGTGTGGATGGCCCCATTTTTCCCTGTGGCTGATCTAATCTCGTGCTGGGTGTTCATCACGACCCCAGGAGGAGCAGGCTGAACTCGCGCACGTGATCTAGACCACGGAGGTCTGTGTCACCAGGCTGGTGAACTCTGTGATGTTTGAACAATGGTGAGATTGGCTAAGAACACGTCTCTTAGAACTTATCCCATCGCCAAGTGACACATGGTTTTACGTTAAACATACACCGTCACACTCTGACCGACCAAAGATACAGAATTCACATCAGGAAAATCCAAGGGTGGAACGTCTGAATATAATAAGTCTCATTTAATTAAATTTAAAATCTTATGCTGTCATGCAGCAGGAAATGCAGATTTGTAGATGCAGCGACTTCTGTCTTTTCTGAAGTAACCCTGCAGAGATACTCAAGGCAGGAAAATTGACGCTGTGCTGGTTTCTTGTCTTTTCTACAGGTATTGAACCAATTGACCTTTTAAGTATCATTTCTGCTGACCGGGAAACACTTTATGGGAAGATTAGCTTCTAGAGGTCATTGATCCCCTTCTTACAGCTATTTGTAAACTTCCTCAGGCTGGGGACTATTCTGCTGCGCAGAAGTTATCTGCTTGGAGCCATGCATAATTTATAACAATCTCTGGCAAAACCTCAGAGAAAAGATAAGCTCCTGTCTCAGGCGGATGTCAGCGGCTGTGACAGAACACAGTGAAAACACTCCCTGGGTGTCAGTGACTGTAACAGAGGGACAACCCCAGGGCGCTTTCTTCTCCGAGGAGTATGACACAGTTAAAAACGGAAAAAGAGCTCCTAGCAGAGCACGAGCGACGCTGAAATCAGACAGGGTTGCAGCTGGACTCTGGTGCTTACCGGCCAGCTGGACGGTGAAACTCTTCCAACTTGCGTCCAGGACAGGGGACAGGAAATGGCCCATGAAGTGAATCTGGATTCCCTCAAGGAGTTAGAGCGGGAGGTCATCCTCCAGGTCCTCTACCGCGATCAGGCCGTGCGGAGCAGAGAGGAGGAAAGGATACGGTAAGCTGGCCTGCTGGTGGGCGCAGGGCTTTGGGGACTTGGGGTTCCCACGGCCTGCCCGGAACTGAAGCCCACTGCTGCTCGCTTGCTTCTTGCCAGTCGCCTGCTGCTGGGCTTCTGACTGAGAAGGCTCCTGGGTGGGCTTATGAGTGGAGGTGGCTTTGCTATTGAACTGAAACTGGAAAGCAGGGAGGGAAAGGGAGGCTGCCCTTACTGCTCATTTCAAACAGTCCCTTTTGTAATGCTTGCTGCCCATCTGCTTGTCCGTTTGCCTCCTTTATGAAAATCATTCACGCGACGCTTTCAGGCTTCTGGTTCTTCTGCCAAGGGAAAGACCTTGAGTTGAGAGTTTTCCTACATTACTTTTGGTGGCCCCTGAAGACACACAAAAAAAGCAGCTTAGAAACAGCAGATCTGGTGGAATCCATTGCTGTCTTTTTTCTTTGCTTGCTTTTGCTGCTCAGTTGACTTTGAGGGAAGAGGGAGCACAAAACCTGAACCTGCTCAGCCTGTTCCCGTACTCTTTTTGTTTTGTTTTGTTTTTTTGTGGTGCCGGGGATCGAACTCAGGCCCTTGTGCTTGCAAGGCAAGCACTCTAATCACCGAGCTAAATCCCCAGCCCCTCTGACTACTTTGTCAATAGTGAGTTTCTTTCCTGTCTGTCTCTAAGTTGCATGAGGCTGTAACATGAACTAACACTAAAGGCTGCACCAGATGGTGTCAGAGCTGTCTACTGTTAGCTGTCAAGATCCATCTTTAAATCCAGTGGTGCTTCTTGGTGTTTACAGAGGACATGAGGTGTAGAAAATATGCAAATGGGCTGGGGGTGTAGCTCAGGGGTAAAGTGCGTGCTTAGCATGTGCAAGGCCCCAAGTTCAATCCCAGCACAAACACAAACAAAAACTGCAAATGAAATTTGTTGTTTGGTTTGGTTTATAATGGCAGAACCCTTTCAGAGTCTGCCAAGAAAAATACACAGTCTGAAACTTCGTACAAGCTGCTTGTGGTGGTGCACACCTGTGATCCCTGCACTTGGGAGGCTGAGTTCAAGGCTAGCCTGGCTATAGAACGAGACCTTGTCTCAAAAAAACAGCAACAACAAACCCCAAACCAAAACACAACAACTTTGTACAACCAGGCGTTTGATGAACAAAGACAATCTTCCGGTGGATTGGAAGGTACAATACTCTTTTCATCCTCCCTTTTTATTTCAGTGCTCTCAAAGTCTACCGGTAAACTTTCTCCTGTTAGAAACTATAACACATTCGCCAAAATGCACTTTTCTCTGATGATTCAAAATCTTTCTGTGATTTCAAGACATCATTTTGAATATTATCAGCGTAATGTGGATACTGGGGTAAGGGAGGTTTGTTTCAAAGAGTACTGTTTTAGGTAAAATACAGAAAGTTGAATTTTAAAGTACCTTTGTGATGTAATCTTCCCCCGTGGGATTGGCGCATCTCTTCTCAAAGTAAGAAGTGGAGACATTTCACTTGAGTGCTGTGGATAATGGCACCTTTTAGGGTCCAGTACGATGTCTGTTTGCATCACAGCTACTGTCTAGCCTAGAGGAATTAGGGGTTGGAAGGGCCCTGACCACCCATTTTTAAAGAGTAGCAAAAACAAAGCATCAGTTAAATAATTTTATTGGCTAATTTATCACAATAGCAGGAAAAGCGCTATATGTTTATAGATCTTCCTACGCCTTGAAGATGAAAAAGGATGGCTTTTTTTCAGGGGGTGGTACTAGGAATTGAATCCAGGACC
The DNA here is from genome assembly GCA_004026905.1 of Hystrix cristata. Lineage (NCBI taxonomy): Eukaryota > Metazoa > Chordata > Mammalia > Rodentia > Hystricidae > Hystrix > Hystrix cristata. Next base: position 67,351 of record PVJO010001685.1, on the reverse strand, counting down.
TAATACCAAACCACATCCCCAGTCCTTTTTTATTTTTTGAGACAGGTCTCCCTAACCTGCTTGGGCTGGGCTTGAACTCGTAATCCTCCTGCCTCTGCCTCCTGGAATGCTGAGATTATAGGCAGGTGTTACCACACCCCGCTGGATACCCTTTTTTGTGTCCATCCCTTTTGTCACTGTTCTTGAGCTCAGAAGGGTCTGGGCTGGGCACGCTGCTTGTGCTTTGCAGTGTAATCTTCTTGGCCACCGCGAGGTAAGCTGGTCTCCCGCTTCACAGCCGAGAAAACCCCCGGCCCCCAGCTCACCCAGCCGCTCTGGAACCCAGGGACGTCGGCGCCAAAGCCCCTTCCCTTGCCACGCGTGGTTCAGTGGAGGCTCTCGCCTGTGGTCTGGCTGCTGCTGTCCCACCCAGTCATATCTTGTTTGATGTCCTGGGCTGCAGGAGACTGAAGACACACCTGCAGCATCTCCGGTGGAGAGGGGCGAAGGGCTCCAGCCAGGAGTTCAAGGACAAGTGCTGCGCGCGCTGCCAGCGGGTGCTGGGGCTGCTGCTGAACCGGGGCGCCGTGTGCCGGGGCTGCAGCCATCGCGTGTGCTCCGAGTGCCGCGTGTCACCGAGCAGGACCTGTGCCTGGAGGTGCACCGTGTGCTTTGAGGACAGGTGAGCATTGCCAGACTCGGGTTCTCCACTGAGCCACGTGGCCAAGAGGGTCCCACAGACTCTCCATAGCGAACATTTCGCTCCTCACCTCAAGCTGCAGGTGCCCCCAGACTGCCTAAGGCGGAGCTCTAATTCAAAACTAATTTCATTATATAGAAAGTTTTTTAGCTTCCAAAAGTTTGTGATGGCTAGTGATGGACTAACCCAGAAGGTAAGATTCCTTTGAAATTCACTGCCTAGCGCCTTAGTCTCTTTAGAGCTTAATTTCTCTCCTTTGGTAAAAGTGGGTGCATGATAGCATAGGAAATATTAGAGGGGTTCTGTACGGCTTTCAGTGAGGGCTTTTTGTTTTGTTTGGCAGCCCTCGGTTTGACCCCAGGGCCTTCACCCTGAGCTACACCCGAGCCCTCTCCTCCTTTTACTTTGTATCTTTTTTATTTTGAGGCAGGACCTTACTAAGTAAGTTGCCTAGGCTGGGCTGGAACTTGTGATCCTCCTGCCTCAGCCTCCCAGGATGCCAGGAGTCCCACACTTGACCAGTGAGGGCTTTTTGAATGCGGACTTTCTGAAGAAGGCAAGCCAGCCTTTATTTCATAGTCAGATAAAGAAATGGATTTGAATCCTGTTGGTGGTACACTAAATCTACCTTTATTCACATTTTCACATGTGAGTTTCGTGGTGAGTTTTTAAAGAACTTTAGACACAGAATTCAATGTTTTTGAACTATTTCGAAAATAACATATCTGATTTGAACTTGCATTATTCAAAGCAAAAACAGGCTAGTGGTGGATTCCTTGAAAACACAAGAGGGTCGTCTCTGTTTGCTGGGGGACAGTGTGCACAAGATGTCACAGAACTTACAAGAAGAGATGAAAGTGAGGCAAGTGTGAACCTGGGTTGTAATCAGACTCCAAGACCTAAAAACAACGTCTCAATATTGCTGCAGATATGTGAGCAGCCAGCACAGACTGTGTGCAGTGTCTGCACAGCGTGGGTCTGGTGATTGGGCTTTCCTCCTAACCCAGGGGGCTGTCTCTACTGGATCCCTGGACATAAATCTACTTCATTTCCTCTTCCTTTGCAAGTTTACTGTATGTCAATTGCTCAGCCCAAGAGAGAAGTGGTTCAACCTGATTTCTTTGCTCTTGAACTTCGTGCTTCCCCGTCTGTAGAAGCAGGCCACGTCGTGCTAACTTGAACCAGCTGCCCTGTCTCTTCTGTTTGCTGGAGTTAGTGTCTGTCAGGGGTTTCTTAGCTTGAGAGTGAAAACCAAAGCAGGCCTGAGAGCTGCCCTGGTCACGCAGGTATTGAGGCTGGCCGGGGCTCTCGGGAGAGCAGATAACGATTCCAGATCACCTCTAGAAAGGGCTGAAGACCTTCTCCATTTCAATCAGCCACACACATTTGAAATCTACTGACAAACCTCACCTGGCAAGGTGTTAGATTCTGCAGCAGTATTGTCTTATAATAGTTAACTGTGAACTACCACTCAAAACAGGAGGCTAGGGATTGAGGCAATCTCCACTCTCCAGGGCATCGTGCCGGGCACTGCAACTTGAACCTCGAAGTACAGAAAGTGTTATTTCTAGAACCCCAGATTCCTTGTTCTGAAATAAGGATATTTTTCAAAATACTTAAAGTCATTGCATTAACCTGGCTGAATTAACACAGGAAGTTGTGTGGGGAGAGAGCTAATTGAGACTAAATACATGCTTTCTCTCCTTTCACTCTCCCCCTTTTCTTCACAGCTCTTGTCCTCTCTGGGCCACCATCCTACTTCAGGACCCAAAGATGAGGCCTTGTAAAATTTAGACATTCATCACTGTCTCATACAGTGGGACCTGGGAAGGGGTTTTAACCCCCGTTGCTTTTCTCCTCTTGCTTTTTCTTCGGTTTAAGGCACCTCCCTCAGGAAAAAATGGTTATGGGAACAGGGGAATGCATTCCTAAAACCAAGACAAGTGGACCTGTAGAGTAGCAATTAAATATACAAACGGGTCAACTTGCAGATTGCTGCATAGCAAAAGGCCTGTGGAATGTGCCAGCTGGGGTTGTGTGGAAGGCCAGGGAAAGTTTTACCAGGCTTCTGCCTTCAGGAAAAAGTTTTCCTTAGAGAACTGCTGAGTACTGGGCTGCTGAGGGCTCTGGGACTCAGACGAGGGAGACCTGGAGGTGAAACTGACTCAAGGGGACAGCTGGCCCTTCTGTGCTTGGAATAGTCCTTTAAACTTTAACTCTTCCTAAGGGGTAGAGTTCCTGAGGGGTAGCTCCTACTGCCATCCTCATTTTACAGGCAAGAAGTGGAGGCTGAGATATACAGTAGTGAAGGAGAGCCCAGCTTTAGCCCAGGCCCTCCCTCGGTCACCACCCTGGCCTGCAGGTTGGGGGACTTCCCATGGAGGCCGAGTCCTAAAAGCCACTCCCAGGGAGCGGGAACTGGAGGAAGAACATGAGCCGTCCCAGAAGTCTGTTGGACTCTTGCTGGTGGACCCAGGAGGCCGAAGAGGAAGGTAAAACAGCGCTGAGGACATTGTTGCAGTGAAAGGTGCGCTGGGTGAGGAGTCTGGGGCAGTAGTAATGAGTGTGAGAGGTGGTCCCAAACGGCGGATGGAGCTTGGCTCAGGGCATATGAGAGAGGAAAGAGTGAAAAATTATCAGGCTTGGCCAAACAGATGGTGCTGCTTGTGGAACTGGATTGTAGGGTATCAGAAAACTGCAGGATAGAAGCAATGGAAATAACTCAGTAAACAAAGACCAGGTGAAAAGACTTGGAGGAAGAAAATGGGTTGAATGTTGCTGTCTGCAGAGAGGAGCCAATCAGAGAAGAGCGATTTCAACGAGAAGGGCTGGTTTCCAGTCAGAAGAGCTGTGCAGGGAAAAGGAAGAGCAAGAAGCATTAACTTATCCATGAGTTTTGATGTTTCCCCCTTTAAATTTTTGAAAGTTTCTGAGCTAAAATGGCCCATGGTGAGTAACAACTATGTTCAGAGGCTAAGCTTTATATTTATGTGTTTGTTTTAACCTCATTAAGAAAGTTGAACTTGATGGTTTAGGTTTGCACTGATTTTTTTCCTCTAAAACAATGTACCGTGCAGTGTCATCCAATTCTACAAGAAACTCATTAGTTCCTTTAAAGTAGACTGTCAGGGAGTTACTGTTGCCTGAGACTGTCTTCCCTTGAATATTGGCCTTTTCTCTCTGGCTTTGTAATTGGCTGTGATCATAACAAACCATTTACTCTTCAGATATTTGTGGGCACACTCCCTCTGGTTCATTAGGAATGTTTTTTGGTCATTGTCCTTTTTTTGGAACCCAGAGTTTCACACATGCCAGGCAAGTGCTGTACCAGTGAGCTAAACGTCCAGCTGCAGCGCTTTTGTTTTTTCGTTAGACACATTGCGGGTAGTGAGGGTGGTTTGGACTGAATAGATTCGAAACCTGTTGCTTGGAGAATTGTGTAAGTTAGCAAATACTTAACGAAAAATGTGCAGCAGAATTTAGTAAACTAACTGTAACACGATGTTTAGAAGGAAAGTGTCAAATTGCAACAGGTGTTACTGTTGCCTTCAGGGCGCAGGATTTTCTGGGTTGCTGAACTCTCTGTGTTGCACCTGATGACAATGGACAGAACTGAGGCATGTTCGCTCAAAACTGACCCTGATCTCCATGTTTGATTCTCATTTCTCAGTTCTCAGATTGAATCTTGAATTATTGCTGTCAAGCAGCAATGGCTAACATAAGATTTTGGAGTTTATTAAAAGGGATTTTATTTGGTTCAAATACTTCTTAGATTAGGATTTGGATGTAAGTATATTGTTACCAAATGACGCGTTATATTTTCTACATTTCATGAGGTAATTTTTACTGGAAAGCAAAGGTTATAAAAATTATGTTTCCTGCTTAAAATAGAATTTCCCGGAGTTTAGAAGATATAATCCTATAAATTTCAGACTGACACTCCAGCATTTTCCCAGTCCCGTGTTTTGATAAGATACTGAATCACCACTTTAAATTCACAAATGCAAATAACTAATTTATGAGAACAGAATGGTCCACACTCATTGTCGATTTCCTCTAGTCTTCAACCAAGTAAAAAGCCAAACTCTCTGGAAGATGGAAAAGAAGTTGAGTGTGGGCTGCAGTGTTGGAAACTTGCCCAAGGAGGATGTTAATGGTGTGAGGTTAAAACGAGATTCCTACCCTACCTGTTTTCTGTTTTAAACTTGATTTCTTTTTTTTCTAAATTCGAGGTTCACCAATACTGATAGAAATTACTTATAGATTTTTGTTTTGCTTTTATGCAGTGCTGGGGATCAAGCGCAAGGCTCCCTGCACGCTGGGGCTCCCTGCATGTTGTGCCACTGAACCACACCCCAGCCCCCATGTGTTTATCATGAAAGGATAAATTATTTTGTAAGATATTTCATATTATCATCCCTTTACGGATTTTCAAGGGTTAGCGCTAAGAATCTCATCTTTGTTCTTTGATAAACAGTTTGAATTAGCGTTGGCATTTACTTCGGTATTTCCAGTAGAGCTTGCATGTTTCAAATGGAGTACATACAGCATTTGCCGCAGGAATGGGATAGGTGCTAATTATATATAAGACGTGGTACTCTTTTTGTCCATATATCAAGTGGAATCAATGATTTTAAATATTGTTCACAGCCTTACGACATCAAAACAGTAAAAATGTGGAAATTTGTGGAACGCTGTTTTGGGGAAAACTTATTTTGTGCTTCCTAATGAGTATGCTTTCACACCGCTGTGTGTCACGCTTGTTGACAGTTAGATTCATCATGTGGTCAGCACTTGATTAATCATGGCAAATCCTGTCTTTAAAACTTGTTGAGAATTAGTAGGTGTTCTGTTTCATTGTTTTTATTGTTCACACTCAGAGTTTGTTTCCTATTTAGTCAGCTGAAGCCTATCACCCTACAAGGGAGGTCAGCCTTAGAATGTAGTTTTCCTGGCTGGTTCCTTGCATGGTAGCCAAGTACCTCTTTGGCTAGCACTCAAGGCCCAGTGTGGGCTAGAGTTAAGGTGGGTGAGGGATGCTGGGAAGGCTGGTTGTTCCTTTGAAGTCACGTCTTCATAAGACTTTCTACAACAACATAGTCTGTTTCCCCATACATCATGTGTGATTAATTGATTTTATTGCTTTCAGATGGCCCATGCAGAATCGCATTAATGAGCCCTCTTTCTCTTGAAAGAAAGCCGCCCGTGGGTTTCTGCCCGTGGGTTTCTGCCCAATGGCAAAGCTGACCTTGGTCTGTTATTCTCTTCTGCAATTGTTCCATTCTCTGGATGCTCTGGTGATGATGGGATTAGATTTTGGAGTGTCTTTCTCTGATTCACATTTACACTTAATGATTTTGAGAGACTAACAAAGTGCTCCTTTGGAAGCAGAGGACTTGACTGTGCCCAATTCTGCAATATAGTCCTTTACCTACATGAACAGTGCTTTCGCAGTGGTGCTTTTGAAGTCAGCTGATAAGAAACCAGTAATCCCTTCTCTCTTTTAAAATTGTAAAACAATTGTAACACAGGAAGGCAACTGTTAACTTGGAGCTCCCAAGCCTGTCTGGTTGTTGCCATTTCTGCAAGGATTACTTTTTCCAATTTCAAAGAGTTTTTAGGCTCCACAATTAAACAGTGCTAAGTTTGTTACTTTTATGCTTGGGAAAAGGACAACAAGATGTATAATTGTATGGTTAACATATACTCTTACCTGATAAAGGCATATGAATTCATTTTAAATTTTATCTAGGAACCACAAGTATTTAAAATTTGGGTCCTGTAAGTGCTGACAGAACCTAAGAGTGAGCATCTTGCAAAATCTTTCACCAAATGAATAAAATGAAAATAGTATTTGATAACAGCTTTATGACACTCATACTTCATGTATTTAAGCAATATAGTAGTATTTGTGGCAGCATCATTCACAATAGCCAGTGTCTATCAACAAGTAGAAAAACAAAATACAGTGTATAGATATAATGGAATATCCAGAGGTAAAAAAAAAAAAATTCCGATACATGCTACAACATGGATGAAGCACGAGGACATTTTACTGGGTGAAATAAGCCAGTCACAAAGGACAAATATTTTATGATTCTATCTGAGGTACCCAGACTAGGTAAATTCACAGAGACAGAAAGTAAAATGATGGTTACCAGGGACCATGGGAGGAGACAAAGGGGAGTTATGTTTAATAAAAATGGAGTTTCAGTTTGGAAAGGTGAAAATATTTCTGGAGACGAATGGTGGTGAAGATTGCATATAATATATATAGCACCACCAATATGAGTAGATTGGCTAATTCTGTCTTCTCTTAGAATTAGATGTGAACATATCATCTCTTTGTGTGCTAGTTCTACACCTGAGGGGCAGAGGACTTATTTTTATTCATTTTGTCAAAATACGTATTTTCTGATAGGCTTCAAGAAATAGTCTGTTACAAGATTTTTAAATGTATAATAAAGTCCATGATTCTTGTGCAGTCAAAAATAGTGATTCTGAGATTTCTAGCTTAAGAGACTGTGATATGGTTCTGGGAAGAAAGTGAATTCCATTTTGGACCTGTCAAGTGTGCCGTGACTAGAATAGCTGATTCATTTGCAGTTGTGCTGTGAACTGGAGGAGGCTGAGGGAGATGGAGGGGAAAAGATGTGGGGTTTAAAATTGGATTTGGAAAGTTGGTAGGTGTGGATGGGAGGAGGAAGGTGGGCTCTGGCTGTGTCTTGAGTTAGGGTGAGGAGGGCAGTGAGCCGGTGGGTCGGGGGGAAGGAAAGCAGAGATAAGAAGGCTTCATTTTGTGACTCCTTGAATTTTAGAGCCATAAGTGCTGATAAACATCTTTTTACCCAGTGACTTAATAGAGGCCAACAGTTGAGTTTGACTGGAAGATTTCTGGAAACTTTAAAGCACAACACAGAGGAGGGGAAAAAGGAACCCATGGGTTTCTGGACACTAAACCTAACTCTAACCCAAGGAACCCTAACTCTAACTCATGGAAGGTGGGTCAGGCATTATATAGTTAATGAGGAGAGCTGGCTGCTTGTGAAGGAAAGATGGACAACTAGATGTTGGAGAAGATTCATGACCGTTTACTGGCTGCAGAAATCTGTCACTGGGGTGTGTTTCTGGAGATCATGGTAAAACACAAGCAGTATATGTGTGACCCTTCACAGTGGTTTAATCAGGTAAAATTCTTGGTGCAGCACCAGTGAGAATGTCTGGCAAATAATTTCATTCATTTTTTTCAGTCATTTTGAAATATCTACATTCTTATAGGTATCACTTTTGAAATTGTATAGCATCTCCTTCCATAGCTATTTTTGTTTCATGCTAATTTTATGCTTATATATACCACACTCGTGTCAAGCCAATTCTCTGTTTTAACTAATTGCAGTTATTGCCTGTCAGTTGCGATCACCCATTTCCCAACTTGTAAGTTCTTTATTTTGATTTCATTTTTCAATCAACTTGAGTGCCTCCTGGAGAAAAAACTTTTCCCCAGAAGAACATCCGGGTATTATGTTTTGTAAACTGTTGCCTAGTGAAGAATGCTTTCCAGTGCTTTTCCCTGGAGAGTAATCATCTCACTGGGATTGAAAATCTTAGGTCACAATCTTCAAGACATTCAGTAAATGCATCCTTGTCTTTCGAATTTAATACTACAGAGACATCTGAAGCTATTTGTATTTGTTGCTGGGTTGTGTATACTAGAAATGTGTTTTTTTCCTTCATCTTTATAATGAAGAGTTTTCAATGTGTAATTGGCATATTTTTATGGGCTAAGGAATCTTCTTTCAATCTGATTATTCAGCCCCTTGGGTTTGCTTTTTTCCTAAACCTGGTAACTTCTTTTCAACTAGGTCTGATTTTTCTTTTATGGCACTTGCCCCGACTTCTTTGAGAGTAACTCTCAGTGAGTAGGGTGGCCTCAGCCTCCATCCGCTCTGCGTTATGTTCTCCCTCAGCATTTCATGCCTTTTTCTTTCATGTCCTCAGCCTCACTCTGACCTTCTCAGACACAGCTCTGCCTTTTACTGGCATTAAAGCAGCTCTGGTCCAGCATCCTGACTAAATCTTCCTGTATTCTCTCCCAGGTCTCTTCCCTCCCGCCTGGAATTTCCTCATATCTTTCTGGTTCTTCACAGAGGTGGCTCTGCCGTGTTCTTGAAGACCGACAGTGTCTAGCAAGTTCCGCCCGGCTCCCGCAGTAGTGTGCATCCAGCGGCCATTCCCCTGGCCTGGATGGCTCAGCTCCCTTTATCCTGCCTGTGCTGTCTTGCCTGATGCCGCTGGAAGTCCTCAGACTTCCGGGAGGAGGCAGCGCGACCCGAGAGCAAGTACTTCTTGTCTCTGCCCTTCTCGAGGCCTCTGGGGTAGAGTAGATCCCCCTTAACTCTACTGAGGGAAGGTGGATGGATGCATGGTGTCTAGCCAGACATTTACAGTTGAAGCTTCAAACAGAGACAGCTCTGTCAGGCCACAGTAGAATTTCTCTTCATTAAGTAGTTAGTGCAACAAATCAGGGGTTGCCATTTCAATCTTGTGACCAACCAACTACAGACAGTTCAGACCCTTGTTTTAGCCTGCACGGTATTTCATATTTATCATTTTAATATCTGAAAATGGCCCTATGGCCCATTCACTAGTGTGTCCACCCCCCCCGCCACTGAATGCCCAACCCGGCCCCCCCCCTTCCTGCCTGTGTCTGAGTGGTGGCCCGTGCCGCATACATTTCAAGGGTGTGGTTGGTGAACATTCAGTTTCAGAGCACAGGGCTCTGGGCTCTGCCGGTTCTGTTCCTCCCTTGCCCCTTCATCTCCCGGCGCCCCTTGCAAAGGTGGGAATGTTCATTTGCGAACCAGCTCATGTGTTTTTATCACCAGCCCTTGGGCTGTGACTGAGGTGCTGAATGAGGCACCTGAATGAGGTGCCTTCTCCCTAAGGTTAAGAAAGGGACAGTTATTATTATTCTGCAAAATGTGTCATTAGCAACTTGATCAAATCATTTCTTTATCTTCATCTTGGTTCTCTGGTAGTTCCCTAAGATTTAATCACAATGATCAGTGGGTTTTTTTTTTTTCTGTAAAAATGTTGCCGAGCTTGTGGAAACTTTTTGCCTTAGTAACCGCCAGCCTTCCTCGAAACACGGCTCTTTGAAGTCCAACAGTTTTCATCTGTCTGCCTGCCCAGGCACGATCAGGAATAGTACCCATCGCTATTTTAGCTGGGAATTTCCTAGCAATTGGACAAACTAACACAAAGTTAGGTTGGTCCCGGTTTTACAATATTCAGCTTCTTTATCTGGAGTTTTTGCAGCTCGTGTGTCTGATGAGCCACCAGGGCCCTCTTGAGGATGCCCTTGAGGCTTCTTTGCCCTCTGGACACTGGTCAGAAAGCAGATCTGCCCAGTGTGTGTTTCAGGCTTTCAAAGATTCCTGACTATGTGGGCCCATTTCCCAGCTCTTGCCAGCTGAATGGTGAAAATATCTTCAGCAACTGGGGATGTCATGTTCACTTTTCTTGGAGCATGAAGTGTTGATGCAGTAGCGTAACCACCTGCAGATGCAAGTAAACTGTACGCAAAATAAAAATGTATTCCAACATCCTATTTGGCTCAGAATAATGAGGCCAAAATATTATTGTTAGGGTTCTTCATTTCCTTTATTATGTGAGAATTTGCAGAGTGCTTTTCACTAATGCTTTCTCTTTTGCTGACAAAATGGCAGCATCGGCAGAGTTCACGACCAGGATCGAGGATGCTGAAGGAGCCTCAGGAACCTCCGAGGTGCCATGTGTGTGCTGGGGGCTCGGGTGGATTTGTGATTCCAGCGAACCTCCTGCAGGCGCTGCCTTCGGGGGAGGAGCCGGGCGGGGCAGGTCTCCTGACTCAGCACCTCCGGCTGTCACTACCACCCCACACTTCTGCTTTTTGAGATACATTCATAAGCTGACCGAAGAGGTTTTAGAGAAGCAAGTTGTGGTTTGAGAAACTTAAAAGTTTTACCCTGTTGCCAAGCTTATCAAATGTCCCAAGAAGCTTTCATACCCTGATTCTGATCTAATCGTCTGGGAAGAAGTGCTAAACGCTTCCTTTGGTTACTGTGAGTCATGCTGATCTGTGCTGGCTCTACGGAAGACAGACACTGCAGGATGTTTGCCTCTTCAGGGGACAGAAAGACAAATAGTTCTCCTTTTAAAACTTGGGATTTGATATAGTCAGAGAGTCCTTATAAAAGGTGTCTTGCAGTAATTGCTTATGTAACAGCTGATTGATTATACACAAAAGTGTGATGGAGACCCAGCTCAAATCTAGCGTTCAAAGGAAACAGCCTCTAGTGCAAAAAGCAGTGGTTTTCGTGTGATTAGGATGCTGATATTTTCATCCTCCCACTCTTCAATCACAGATAAGCCCGGCAGACTGTTGCATTTCTACCCAAGTCTCTATGTGCCACATTAGTTCCTGCTTAAACTTCACAAGGACTCAGTTGAGATTCAGTGAGATGATTAGGTGGTTACATTAGATAATCGGCACAAGGTGACTGGCATCTTTATTTGCTTCATGCACAGGTTCTGAAATCAGGGCCGGAGCATTATTTCAATTACAGGTGCTTGCGGTGTTGGTTATGTGGGCGTGCCCCCTTTTGCTCCCCCTTTTCCTCAGTTGTCATCTTTTTTACACTTGCGCATCTGTGTTTGTGTTTACCTGTCAGTGTGGGTCTATATCTGGGACTGGGTTGAATACAGAGGGGACTTGGATACAGGGCTTTGTGTTACATGGGTAACGGGCTGGAGAGTGAGATGGTACAGTAGCTCACGTGGGTCCTTGATTTTACTAACGATGGAAGTTAGAACCAAAGCATGAATTTGCAGGAAAAAAGCTTTAATTGGAAAATGGGAGAAAACAGGAAGTGACTTTAACTTGAGGAGCTGACAAGCATCGAGCTAGTCCTTAACAAAGCAGGTAAGAGAACATAGACGAAGGACTCCAGCTCGAGCAGCTGGCGGGGCTCCCTCTGATGGAGAGGAGCAGAAAGCAGGAGGCCAGCTTTTAAGGATTAGCTCAGGGAGCCAGGATCTGTCTGTCAGTCAGTATCTCAGTCCTGATTCCAGCTTAGCTCGAATCCTTGGTGTGAGAGGCATTTCTGTCGCCAGGGAAGAACCCTCCTGACTTGAGGGTCAGTTCGCTTCCCATGAAGCTGACTCCTCATGACTGAAGGGGCAATTTCAGTCACCCGAGACTGTGCTGGAATGCAAGGTGACCTTAGGTTAGGGCAGTGGAGATTCTGGGAGTAGCCGAATGTCTCTGTAGGTCTCTTACCTTGGTATCCACAGTCTTGAAGGGTAATGAAATAAGTGGAGTAAATTCAGGGCTAATAAATCTTATTTTGCCAACTTTTAGACAGACATTCCCTAAATTATTAGCCCACCTATATGCAAAACTGAGAAGGCTTTGACCCAGGGTTTCACAAAATGAAGGTAAAGCTTTGTTCCACTTTTAGTTACCTATTGGCTATTTGTAGGCCCAAGTGAAGTCAATTTTTTTTTTTTTTTTAGCAAAAACCACTTTTAAGTCCCTATCTTAGGAGAAAACACAAATCATGCTTTTAATGAGAAACTAGTTAAAGGCCCAGGTGTTAGTTTGTTCTTTGTCCCTGTGGTGGCTTCTGACTGTGTCATGGTTACGTCAAGTGTAGATTAGCTCAAATGGGTCCCTTGCAGGAGAAAAAAAATCGAGGACATGAAAGGGATTGTCAGCTGGAGGCCTTCTTTTTCTGGTCCACTTCATCTACTGTTAGACCTGTCCATAGCAGGCTATTTACCATAGTCCTCTCTCTAACCCTCACCCTTTGTTGCGCTATCACCAGCCCCATCCCTCCCTGATTTCCAGTGCTCTTTGCCTTCAAGTGCTAGAGGGGAAAACTGTTGAGGGATGATTACTTTAAGGTGTTTTGTGTTGATTTAGTAGATTAAATATTAAAGTTTCTGATTTTATGGCTATAATCCTTTTTGTTGTTGTTGTTTGTTTTTTGTTTTCTGTTTTCTGAGACAGGGTCTTGCTATGTAGTTCAGGCTGGCCTTGAACTCACTGTGTAGTCCAGGCTACATAGTAAGACTCTGTCTTAAAAAAACAAAAAAACAAACAACAATGACCACAAAAAAGGGTTATATCCATAAAATCAGTGCCCTGTTGTGCATTGACAGGTTAGGAGGTGGTGTCCTTGGGAGCTGACAAAGGTCATTTCCTTTGATTTCAGGGGGTTCACTTGGGCTCAGGTTCCAAGACCGCCCTTGTAGTACATTGGTCCCATATTCCAGGAGGAGGTTGTCTATTCTGGTAGCTTTTGGCAAATTTCCTGGTAAACATAAACCAACTTTAAAAAATTTCTTTTTGAGGCTGGGGATCAAACTCGGGGTCTTGAGCTTGCTAGGCAAGCACTCTACCACTTGAGCTAAATCCCCAGCAACATAAACAACTTTAACTTGAAGATCTTTCTCTTGGCCAAATGCAGAGTGCTGAATTTTTCTGGGGCTTATCCTTCATGTCCTTGCTTCTTGCTATTAACATGGTAAATGAATAATTTTGATGGCAATTTTATTTCACTTTTTGTATTTATTCAGAAAATACTGGGGACTGGGGATTTAGCTCAGTGGTAGAGCACTTGCTTGGCAAGCGTAAGGCCCCGAGATCCCCAGAACCCCACTCGGGAGAAAAAAGAAAATACTAAGTACCTGATATGTGTTGGGCACAAGCGTTTGTTAAAATGTATCTCACGTGTGCACATCACGTATGGAATAAAATAGAGCAGGACAATCAGCTTTGTTGCTAACCAGTCAAATCATTTAACTTCTAAAGGAAATCTGTAAAGTGACATGTTTGCTCCTTGTAAAACTAATACTTTGTGATTTAATTTCTCTACCTCTTTTAAGGCCAAAACAGCAGCGTTCGTATCCACTGTCTGAGGCTTCCTTTCTGCTTGCTTTTCAGAAATGTGAAAATAAAAACTGGAGAATGGTTCTTTGAGGAACGAGCCAAGAAATTTCCTACTGAAGGTAAATGTCTTAGAGCTTTCAAGTAAACTGGTACATTCTTAGCTTTAAAATATTTGGTGCTAAGACTTTAATTCCGAAAAAATCTTACGGGCTTAGAAATGTCAAAAGTCAAAATTACAACAAAGGTTTTTATGGATCTAATGGCTTTTTATCCACAGCTCACGAGTCAGGCAGCCTGAGCTGTACAAAACAGAATGAGAGTTCACACTGAGCGATGGAAGGACAGTGGGGTTTGTAAGGTGGAGACAGGATACAGAACAATAGAAGAAAAGCTGACTAGTTAACAGGTTTTTTCAGGTTTTTGTTTTTTTTTTAAACAAGGATTAAAGCAAACCAAATGTTCTTAGTATGCAAACTCAGGTAAACTGGACTCTCCTGTTTTGGGGGAAAATTGGTCTGTTTGAGGATCTGTCTGCTTCTTTAGAGTTTCAGTTCGATTATGTGGTGTTTAGCATGAGTGACTCCATTTCGATTTGATCTGGTCTGTTGGGGTCTACAACAAGAGCAATGGCCTCTGTAATTTCTTTTTAATAGTATATAGACCCCAAGGTCTGGTCCTTCTGTTCTATTTGCTTGAGCTTTGCTCATTCTGCACCATAACTCATAGCATTTGTTACTTTTACTTTTGTCTTTTCCCTTTCTGCTCCCATTTCCACCTTTGAGCTGGTCTTCCTCTTCTAGGGCTTACGCTCCATGAAGTTTCCCTGACTTCGTTCTCCTAGGAGTGATACTTCCTCTGAAACACGATTGCTTCTGGGTTGGACATTTCTTCCATAATTATTGCAAAGTGCCTTTTATTATAGAATTATCTGTGTACTTCTATTTGTTTTCAAGGCAGAAAGTGCTTTTAAAATCTTGTTTGCTCCACAGCACCAAGCTCAATACTTTGTTCTTGATCCTTGATCAAAATAATTGAATAACTACAGACCACAGTGAGTGAATAGCATTAGAAGAAAGCAGATATGGATGATTCTAGGGTGAGCACATGTTGTACATGAGTAGAAGTGTGCATTTGGTCTGGATACCATAAAGGTCCTGTGATGAAGTACTTGCAAAGTATGATGAAGGTGTGTAATCTGTAGCTGAGACAAAACCGTGGAGAGAATGCATAGTGCTTTGGTCACACAAGTGAGCACATCCCAGTGTGATCAAGAGCCCAATAAAAGTGTACACAAATGTCATCATAGTCAGCTCCTCTGTGACTGGGCTGCTGGGGACTTAGACCAACCTAGAGCGTACAGGGTAACTTGAAACACTTTTTCTAGAAAAAAATGAATTTGACATAGAGAAGTAAGCCACTTAGCTTCACCTACCAATTTGTTGGCAGTAAAAAAAAGCTGTTCGTTTGAGTGTTGGCACTCAGCTTTTATAAATGGCACTGGTAGCTAAGGTACAGATTCAGTACTGAATTCTCCCCTGGATTATATTCTTGGCTCCTCTTGCTCAAGAAAAAACAATGCTCCTGCTGAGTTTATTGGAAATCTGAAGGAAAATAAAATGCTCAGGCAACAGAAGGAAGAGTGTGTCTGACTTCATCAAGGCCAGTGTTTCTCAGCCCTCTCCCCCACTCCAGGTAGCTTCGTTAGATATATTTTCCTGACGGTGTGCCCCACATTTTGATATCCCAGGTCATGTATGCATGTTAATGTACCAAGGCCTTCTGGAGAGCCCCAAACCACTCATTGTGAGAACTAAGATATATTTGTCCACAGAGTACCAATTTCTGCCTTAAAAATTACTTCCCCCACTAACATTTAGAATGTGTAATTGAGACAAAACCACACAACACAGGGGATGTCTCTGTTTTTATTGTTTTGTTTCATTTTTTCAAACTATTTTATTTGTTTGGGATCTAGATCCTTTATCAAGTGGTAGCTCTATTCTCATTCTCTCTGTGTCTCTGTGTCTTTCTCTCTGTCTCGCCCCCTCCCTCCCTGTCCTTCTCTCCCTTGTCCTTTCTCCCTCATTCCAAGGTCAGAAACAAGACTGCAGAAGGTAAAATTTGGCATATCTCAATACCAGGACATCTTCACTGAAAATATTTTAGACAGTGTCGAAAGTTGTAGCATCATTATTTCAGATAAGTGAATTCATTTTCATGCCAGGACATGTGTATGCATGTGTGCATGAATGTGTGCCTGTGTGAATGTGCCCACATGGTATGCGTGTGCATGTATTTGTGTGTGCATGTGTAGACACCTTATCAGCTTGTTATCTTTTCAGCACCTCTTCCTCTTCTGAGTGAGCAGAATATAGGTTACTATGGTGACTTGCTGAGATAAAAGGGGAGGCAGAAAGAGAGAAAACCAACATTCCAGTGTTGCCTTTCTTACCTAGCAACTTTCTGCAAGAAAGAAAACATCAATTAGGAAAGAAGCCAGGCATGGCGGTGCAGGCCTGTAATTCCCAACACTCTGAAGGCTGAGGTAGAGGAGGATTGCAAGTTCAACCCCAGTCAGGGCAATTTAGCGACTTAGCAAGAACCTGTCTCAAAATAACATAAAAATAAAAAGGGCTGGGGATGTAGCTCAGTGCAAAGGCCTTAGGTTCAGTTCCTAGAACTGCTAATAATAATAGGAAAGAAAAAAAGAATGTCAATTTAAGCACAAATTATTCTTTTTTATTTTTGCTGATATTATTTCTGCCAACATATAAAACAAACACCAACCAACAATCAGAAAAGCCCCACATTTGTTCTCTACAGCGTAGACACCTCTAAAGATGCTGAGGTGTCTGATGTTCCTTTTGTCCTATTACAGTGGCGTGGGGCTCAAGAGACGCAGAGAGATGCGGGAAACTGCCGGGCATTGACAGCGCCAGTAGTTCTAGGAGGCGGGTGGGGATGGCGTTTGCAGCAGGTGCATCGGGAAAGGTAATGAGAGTCACCTGAGGAAGGCTGGGAGGCTCACACGACTAGGCAGGAATCCGCCTCACTCCCGTCTGTGCTGCGAAAGAACCTGGAATAGCAATGGATGAGATAGATTAAACTTGTGTGCTGTATCGGTTAAGGTCTAGTTGGGAAAATAGAAGCCATGTGGTTATTTGAACAGTGAGCATCAAATTCAGGGGTTGATGAAGCGGGTGTTATTAGGGGACTTAACGAGAAAAGGGAAGAGTGAGGGGTCACAGAGGTGGCAGCTGCAGGAAGCAGATACTCTGCTGCTGTGCTGAGGCCAACCAGGCAGCAGGGGAATGGGCAGGACCAGAGCCCTTTCCCTCCCACCTGTGGGGTCCTCTTGGAGCCCCCATTGCACCTTAATAGAGGTCCGGCTTTAAGCTCTCTGATGTGTCCAAGAAAAAAGTATGACTTTGCTATATTCTGCAGTATTTTCGTTGTAATGATATGAACAAAGCTTTTTCTAGCCTCTGCATCCTAAGCATGAAAAACTCCTTCCCTCCTTTTTTCCCTTCCTCTCTTGCCTTTATGCTTAGAAACTTCTTCCTTGTCCAGTGATCAGATAAATATTCACATTTATTTTCTAAGTTTTCCTTAACTCTTCTCAGTCCTCAGTGTTCCTGGTGCTGATGTGACGTAATCTGCCAGGTCCTGGTGTGTTAAGACCCAGGGCTATTGATTTGCACGGTTCGAGGGCGCTGGTCCCCTGTCCCGTGCTCCAGGGAGTTCTGTTAGTAGGACACTTGGTGGCACCATCCCCTCCACCTGCCACTCTGGGTGATTCTGCTCCACTCATAATTTGCCTTAGTTAAGGATAGGAGCTGTGAGTAAATGGGTGGAGGTGAGCAAATTGAGCAAGGACAGGATGATTTGGTTATAAAAGGTGATGTTATAAATACTAGTGCCCACTATCAAGGCTTATAGTATTTTTCTTGTCTGGTATCTGGAGACCCAGAGCTAAATTTAATGTTCAACTGAAGTGATTCCAGGAATCATTATGCCCTCATCATTCAATTTTCTTTTTATATACCTTATTTCTCTTTTGATGGTCCTATTATGTGCTTTTTCATAACAGTGCTGCCAAAATTTCCTGGAAAGTACACCAAGTCTAAGTCACAGTCCAAATGAGGAATAATAGAAATTGATTCTAGCAGTATTTATTGTACGAACTTCCCAACCATTAAAGAGTTCAGAGCATGTGAAAGGCCCGAATTGTTCATTTTGCAGTGATGCAGTACAAAATATTTTAAATCTTTTTGCTTATTTTTTTTTCTGATTACAGGCTGGTCATTTTTTCTCTAAAAGGTTGTAGTTAAATATTTAGTTCTGTGGTCTTAAAAATAATATTTTATATGCTGCAGTTGAGATTGATCTGTGCTTCATCAGAATTATCAAAACATATGGGCTGTCACGGGGCTCTCTGCATGGAGAACTCGCAAATGCCTTCAGGAAGCTCCTCCTCAGCCATCCTGGCACTGCACTCTTCCTCCCTCTGACCACAAGCATGTGATGGTGTGTGCAGAGGGTTTTTAATGTGGCTTCTGTGAGCTCTATTTTAGGGGGTGAGCTGAGAACACTTTCAATTTCGAAGCTCCTGGCTGGCACAGTTTTGATTCAGTGGAAGGTGGCAGTGATGTTAGAGGTCGGGATCCAAGAAGGTGTGTTTAACAGGTCCCCAAGGAATTCTTCTGATGCACTGGAGGTTTGAAAGTCCCTGGTAAAATAACCAAGTTAATGAACAATTATAAGGGAAGTTTGCTAGATCACTAATAACTAGAAAATTGAAGCTGGAAATCCATCTTTACTCTTTTGGCACCTGCTGACCATATAAAGATGGTGCCCTCTTTTGGCTCCTTGCTGTAAATGGACATAGTTTACTTTTGGTGGTGATGGTTTTGTGTTATAGTCATGAGATTTTATTGCTTGTTAGCTCACAGTTTGTAGAGGTTCCAGTCCACAGTTGACTGTCTCCAAGGCAGAGTGGCATGGCAGAAAGGCAGAAGGCAGCAAGGTAAGCGAGGGACCTAAGCAGCTTCTTTCTGTGCCTTATATCTTATCCAGGCTGCCAGAATTAGGGTGGTGCCAAACCAGTCAGTGGATTGATTTAGAGATCACATGCCCTTAATCCCAGCATCACACACTCTAGATTCAGCCACCTCTGAAAAAGCCCCACCTATGACCTCGTGAGGCTTTGGGGGGACATTTAGGCACAAGCCATAACAGTATTCAAACTTAAAAATAGAAAATGATAATGCTAACGCTTTTAATACTAATGCCATTTCAAGTTTGAAAGAGGTTAAGTGGAACATATCAACAATCATAGGCTATGTTAAGGTTCAGCTTTCCTAAATTATTATATTTCCCCAATACTAACAGTATACTGAAAGTCTGAGTAAGTCATTCATATATGTGTGTGTGTATCTATCTATATATCTTGCCTTATTTTAAAACATTTTCTTTTTACTACTCTCCTTAAGAGGAAAGACAAAGACTAAACAAAACAAAAACAACAGCAACAAGCCCAACACCACAAAAAGGAGCATATGCTTTAGAAGTGATTTCCCCAGTGGTTAGACTGTTACATCTCTGAAAGATTGTTTGTTTGACTGACTGATTTTTGGGGGGTGATGTTGGGAATGAACATAAGGCCTTGACACTGAGCTACATCTCCAGCCCTTGTCTGGTTTTGATTTCAGGGTAGTGCTTGTCTCATAGCATACGTTGGATGAATTTTCTTTCAATATTTTGGAATAGCTTGAAAAGAATATTAGATCTTGGTAGAATATAGCAGTGAAGCCATCTGGTCTCAGGTTTTTCTTTTTTGGGATACTTTTTATTACTGATTCAGTTTCATTGTTTATTGGAACCTATGTTTAGGTTTTCTGTTTTTTCATGGTTCCATTTTGGCAGGTTATGTGTGTTCAGAAATTTTTCTGTTTTCTAGGTTTTCCAATATGATGGCATATACATGTATAACTATGATCTTTTATATTTCTGTGGTATTGGGTGTATTGTCTCCTTTTTCATTTCTAATTTTGTTTGTGTCTTCTCTCTTTTTTCCTTAGTATAAGCAAAGGTTTATCAATTTTTATCTTTCCAAAATACCAACTTTTTGTTTCATTGATCTTTCATATATTAGTTTCGATTTCATTTATTCCTAGTCTGCTCTTTGTTGTTTCTCTCCTTCTACTAAGTTTAGGTTCAGTTTGTTCTTGCTTCTCTAGATCCTTGAGTTGCATTGTTAGGTTGTTTATTTGTAATTTTTCCACTTTTGGGGGCGCAGTGCTGAGGATTGAACCCAGGGCTTCATGCATGCTAGGTAAGTGCTGTATCACTGAGCTACATCCTCAACCCTTTTTATTTCATTTTGAGACAGGTTCTTGCTAAGTTATCTATGCTGGGCTTGAACTTGTGATTCTCCTGCTTCAGCCTCCTGAATAGCCTTAATTACAGGAGTGCACTGCTACACTCAACTTGTACTTTTTTGATATAGGAATTTATTGTTAAAAAAAACTTCCCTTAGGGGGTTGGGGATTAAGCTCAAGTGGTAGAGTGCTTGCCCAGCAAGCACAAGGCTCTGAGTTCAATCCCCAGCATCCCCCACCTCAAAAAAAAATAAAACTTAGTGCTACTTTTTCTGTATCGTATAGGTTTTGTTGTATTCTGTTTCAAATTTCATTTGTTTCAAGAAATTTTTTAATATCCCCAATGGAGCAGGTTAATTTCCATGTATTTGTACAATTTCTAAAATTCCTGTTGTTGATTTCTAATTTCATTCCTTTATGGTCAGAGAGGATACAGGATATAATTTTGATTTTTAAAAAACTTTCTGAGATTTGTTGGCCTAACATATGGTCATGTCCCATGTATTCTGCAGCTGTTGTATAAAATGTTCTACAGATGTCTGTCAGGCCCATTTGACCTATGGTGCAGTTTAAATCCTATGTTCCTTTGTTGATTTATTTATTTATTTTTGGGTCTAGGTGATGTGTCCATTGGTGAAAGTGGGGTGTTGAAATCCCCCAACTAATATTTTATCAAAGTCTATTTCTCCCATTAGGTATTGTAATATTTGCTGTATTTATTCAGGTTATCTGATGTTGGATGTATGTATATTTACAATTAATATAGCCTTTTGCTGAATTGATCCCTTTTTCTTTATATAACTTGTAGTATATACATTGTCTTTTAAAGTTTTTGACTTGGCTGGGTGTGGTGGCACACACCTGAAGTCCTAGCACTTGGGAGGCTGAGGCAAGAGGATTGCCATGAGTTCAAGGCCAGCCTGGGCTACATAGTGAGTTCAAGGCTAGCCCAAACTACATACTGAGACCCTGCTTCAAAAAGAAAGAAAGGTTTTGATTTAAAATCTTTTATCTAAATATGGCTCTTCCTGCTTGCTTTTGGTTTCCATTTGTGCAGGGTATCTTTTTCTTCACTTACAGTTTACATGTCTTTACCAATGAAGTGAATTTCCTGTAGGAAGCATATAGATGTAGCTTGGTTTTTTTTGGGGGGTGGTGCTGGGGATTGAACTCAGGGCCCTGTGCTTGCTAGGCAAGCACTCTAATCAGTGAGCTAAATCCCCAACCAATGTGTCTTGTATTTTTTAAATCCTTTCAGCAAGCAATTTCTTTTAACTGGGGAATCTAATCTGTTTACATATAAGACTATTATTGCTAGGTGATTTCTCTCATTTTGTTAATTGCTTTGTGGTAGTTTTATATATCCTTTGGTTCTTTTTTTATTTTTAATTATTATTTATATATGTTTGCAGTATATAATGATTACATTCATTGTAGGGAATTGGTGCATGTACATAACATCTCAATTATTTTCTTTGCCTCCCTCCCTTTTTTTCTGGCCAGCATCAGATTCATTTATCATCTAAGTCCTGATAAAGTTAAGTTATCATACATACAGTTTAACAACCAGACTAATAGGAAAAAACCCCATGTAAAACACATGACAGTTATACTAAATCAAGGTACACTCTTAGATACATTGTCCATGCTAAGTTGTCCATGAAGCTTTTTTTGCTCTTTTTCTATTATCTGTCTTTTGTTTTGGACTTTATTTATATATTTCTCTTTCATTCCTGAAGAATAGCTTTGCATGGTATAATATTCTTGGGTAGCAGGGTTTTCTGTCTGTTCTCTCCCCCCCCCCACTGAGTATATCATTCCATTCTCTCCTGGCCTGTGAGGTTTCTGCCGAGAAAGCTGCTGTTAGTCTAATTGTGATTCCCTTATATGTGAGTTGACAATTTTCTCTTGCTGATTTTACAGTTTCCCATTTGTCTTTGTCTTTTGACAACCTAGTAATAAAATGCCTTGGAGAGGACCTTGTGGGTTGAATCTAACTGGAGTTCATGTTTCTTATTAGTTTGGATTTCCTTATGCATTCAGTGAAACAACCTCCCAGGAAGTAAATGCACCTCTAAATTCTACTGGTAACTTTTACCTTTGAAACTGAGTACAGCATAGCTACAGCTGCATACAGTGGGTGACTACCCCACCATCCAGGAATCAAAAGTTCCTCACCCCCTACCCTTTTATCCTTTTTCTTCTCAAACCACATGACTGTATCCCATTATTCTTGTGGGATTTTTGACCCTTCACTTTCTAATTGTCTCTGCAAGTAAATAATTTAATCTGAATTAAGACTTGCCTACTGCAACCATTGTAGCTCTAAGTTACCTGTCGTAAATAGAACTTGGATATGGAACCTAGCTCAGTTCAGTCTGACACTATCTGATTGGGAGCTCCTTGCAGGACCCAGTCCTGTTTCTGTCATGTCTTCTGAAGATCGTATCCTCTTTCACAACACAAACTAACACTGGATTCAAAATCTGAAAAGATCAGGGCTCAGTGTAAGAGTAGAGATCCTTGAGATGAGCTTACAACTCTCTACCCCTCAAGAAAGACTGGGGACCTCAAGAGTCAATGTTACCTTTTTCCTGCATTCTTTAAAGGGTCTCAGTAGCTATCAGCAATTATTTTGGGTGAAGAACCTTTAGATCAAACTTAATTCAGTTTAACAGATTCATGTCTAGAGTATGTGGAAAACTCCAAAAATTCATTCACTTTTTAGAAAAAATTCTAGCAGATGCAAAAAAGCAGTTCATATCCTACTGTTGCAGGTAGTCAACATACTCAGACCAGTTACCATCAGCTTTAAGTAGATCTTAGTGGAAGAGTTACTGTTCAGTTCTGGTTATTGTTATCAATGTGAAAACCAGCCAGAATCTCTGCTTGGTAGAATGTAGGTAGCTTCATTAAAAGGAAAGAGTTTTTTTTCTGTCATGTGGTCAAGTACGAGAATAATGTCTGGTGGCAGAAGGACATGAAATGAGAAACACTTTGTGCCCACAGGGTTATAAATCTGCCAGGATTAATTTTTGCTTGTGTGGAAGGCATTAGGTGCTGACACAGGAATGCACTTTATCTTCTTTAATCCTGAGATGGCAGCTTAGCCCCAGCACTATCGTAGCTCAAAACTTCTCTGATGACTCATCTGCTTAAAAATGGCTCTGGACTGCATTTAAAACCCTTTAAAATTTTTAACCTCAAAATTCACTATGCACATTTAAAGCATACAGCAGGACATTATGGGATACATACAGATAGTAAGAGTTATGATAGTGAAAGGATTGAACAAACCCATCAGCTCACATAGTTAAAGTATGTGTGTGTGCACCATTCGTGACAGGATATAGTAACTCTTTTCATGTTGAGGAATTTTTTTAAAAAATCAAAAGATTTTTAAAGATTTTAAAGATTTTCCATTTTGATTGTAAAGGAAAGATTGGTTCAAAACTTTATTGTTCTAGGGAACTTGTCTTCCCTATTTAAAAAATAAATCCTAAAATACTGCAGTTGTTCATCAGTCACTTCAACTCCAGGTTTTGTTGACCTTTCTCTAGTATTTGGAGGATACTCAAGCCAACCCCAGGACTGACACAGGTAGATGTATAGGTCACACACTGCACAAGGGTGTCAATTCTCAGGGATTATTGTTCACATAGTACCTTTGTGTTTCTTACAATGATTTTTTTCTGGCAGACATAGCAAAATTATGTCATTCTGATAAAACTGATGACTAACTTCCCAGGGGTGGACAGAAGCCATCTGTGAAGGGCACATTTGCCCAGTTCCCATGGTAGCTCCGTGTAGGTAGCCCTGCTGTTTTCTTTGGGTCACACTTGGCACTGCAAGGAATGGTTTCCTGTATAGGATGTTCCCAATCCACAGGCACTGGCAAAGCGATGGGCACTGGACGGGCCGCCCTTCCTCTTGACTTCCCTCTTGGCTCTACAGCTTGACCCCATAAGGCTGTATGGCTGTGAATGACCTCCCTAAATGAAGGATTGATGCGGACTTCACGGAGGGGACATTTGCGGTCAAGTCCTTCAACAGGACCGACCCACACAGATTGTGCAGCTTGGATGTGAAAACCTTCAGCCACTCTGAGCAGCTCAGCTTGCTGATGTTACACCAGGACATTCCAGGGAGTCTTCCCTGTGCCCCTCTTTCCCTGTGAACCAAGTCGTCCCAGGGAGAACTGGCAAGGTGAAGGGCCTGGTGCTATCACGGGAGCTGCAGTCCAGGGTCCTGGCATGCTCAGGAGTAAGTGTGGCCAGCATCACAAGAGAGTCCAGCTTGGGGTGGGCATCCATTTATAGGAACTTGTACAAGTACGGTGGTACCTTGGTTCACAAACTTGATTTTTTTCCATGATTTTGGTTGCAAACTGAGTCAGAACTGAATCGAGTCAGTTGTTAGATTCAATGTTGACCTTATGTGGAAATTTGATTTGGTTCTCATCCAGTTTGGTTTGGGGCCAGAATTGTGGAGAAAATTGAGTTCATGAATCGAGGTACCACCGTATCTGAAGTAAATTGCTTTATCTCTATTTTTATAAGATGGAGAAGTGGACACATAGATGTACAGTGACTTGTCACCCACCAGCTCCAGGGACAAGGGTTGGTTGTTGAACTCTAGGCTGCAGCTGTCGATGCTGCTGCTGTTTGTGTAGGGAGTGCTTATTGTTACAGTAGAATTGCTATCAATGTCATGCTTATAACCACCTCCCCCTTCATGACAAGCCCTCTTCTGGATGCCGGGGACACCCGAGATGCACATCCTTAGACTTTACTGTCCAGTAGAGGAGAGAGACAGGTACAGGAGAGAGCTGGTTCCAGTGCAGTTGGAGGAACTTTAGTGCAAATATGCATAGTAGCTGCTGTAAGAACAGCCTGGCGAGGATGGCCGCCCAGACCCTGTAAATAAATATACCTTCAGAAAGGACCTGAGCACGGGATGTGGATGAGGTACAGACCAGGCGGAGAGAAGACATAAGGTGTGGGGCAGGCACAGGGCATGTGGGAAACTCAGCTTAGCCAGGACCGAGGGCACAGAGTGCAGTGGCAAAGGTGACACTGGAGAGGAAGTTAAGGGCTAAAGCAGGAGGAGCCTCTGGATCACTCCTGAGGGCTGCTGTGAGAACGCGCCACAACCTTTGGCACCTCGGTGGCTTCAGACAACAGAGATTTATCATCTCGTGGTTCTGTAGGCAGAAGCCTGCAGTGAAGGTGCTAGTGGAACTGTGCTTCTTCTTGGCCTTCTAGAGGTTCCTGGGCATTTGTGGCCATTTCCTTGGCTTGTGGAAGCCTCGTGTTGGTCTCTGCCTGTTGCTGCACAGCCATCTTCGTGTCATCCTTCTCTGAGCACATCTAGCTCTGCATTCAAATCCCACCCCCCTGCCCCCCACCTGGTGGTGCTGGGGATTGAACCCAGGGCCTACACACTGGGCTACATGGCCATCCCTTTTAAAAGCCTTCCATTTTGAGACAAGGCCTCACCAAATTGCCCAGCCTGGGCTCCAACTTGGGATCTTCCTGCTTTAGCCTCCCAGAGTGCTGAGATTAAAGGTGTGTATCACCATATGTGCCATTTCCCCTTTTTTGTATGGACAGTCGTGCTGGATTAGGACTTTAAAGACTTGCCCTAGTGACCTCTTCTTTCTTCATATCTGGGTGAGAGCTGAGAATGGAGTACGCCTCCCAGGAAGCACCTCAGCATGCTGGGAAGCCCATGTCTGCTTCCTGCTCTCTTCTCCCTGGGAGCAGCTGCGGGCCCTAAGTTTTCTGTCTGCGCGGTGCTGCGCCCACCTGGGGGAGGGAGAGGGTGACACAGTCTAAGCAAGACCGTGTCTGTGATGCTTTCCATGAAGACTTTCGCTCGGTTCCATGGAATGAGCAGGTAACCCAGTCCTCTTCCTGCGTTTCCCTGTGGTGGCCTCTCACAGTCACCACAGCCCCAGCATGGAGTCAGCCTTACGTGAGGCCAGCCATGGTCCTGACCGCGCTGGCACCCGGGGCCGGCCCTGTCCCGCAGCTTGGTGAGGCTTTGCCACGTGGGCTGCCAGGCGGAACGGCGGGAATCTGCAGCCCGAACAGCTGTTCTCCGAGGCCTTCTGTGCCGGTTTCCTCACAGTGCTTACCTGAGCTTAGCGCATGTTTACAAAATACTTGATGCTTTTGGAGGAAGTCAGAACAGTCGGAACAGGTGACGTGGCAGTGGACAGGGAGCGGAACACAGCGGCGCGGGGCTGCACTTTTGAAACTGTGGTGAGTGCTGCAGTCACCTCGGGTCTTGCCCTGAAGTGAGTTTGCATCTGCAGGGCAGGGACTGGATCTGGGGTTCTGTGTGGCCTCCCAGCTCTCCCACCCATGCCAGGTGAGGTGCAGAGGCCTGGAACAAACCACCTGTGGGCTGGTGCCTATGTCTGTTTTCATATGTCTCATGAGCTAAGAAGATTTTTACATTTCAAATGGTTAAGAATTGTTAATATTTGAGGCATGTAAAAATAATAAAGAGTCTGGCATGGCTGTGCACACCTGTGATCCTAGAGCTCTGGGAAGCCGGTGCAGGAGGATGACAAGTTTGAGCCCAGTCTGGGCAACTGAACCAAGTTAGCAAGATCTTGTCTCAAAATAAAAAGAACCGATGGTGCATTTCAGTGTGATGGCTCGGATTCAATTCCAATTAATACCGTGTGTGTTTGTGTGTGTGTGTGTGTGCGTGCGTGTTATATATATGGAAATCACATTTCATTGTCCACAAGTTTAACCAGAATGCAGCCCTCTTTAATAGTGCCCATGCTGCTTTTCTAGGCAGAATTGGGTGGTGGCAGAGATGCTGTGGTTGGTAGAGTCTAAGATGCTTCCTACTTGGCCTTTACAGAAAGTGCCTGTTCCCGAGGTCGCCTTAGCCATCAGGGGGCAGCAGAGAGCCATGCATGGCCGGAGCTGCAGCACGGCCACCTGCAGGGGTCAATGTGGCACAGGGCGAGATGCTGCGGTTCTTCAGTGGAGGGTCTGAGGTAGAAGGGCCCGGAGGAGGTGGGGTGGCGGTAATTATGGAGGTAGAGTTGAGGCGACGCCCAGGTAAGTGGGACAGTAAGAAGCAATTTGATGTTGCTGGAGTGGAAAGGACATGGGCACCACACAGAGCCTGGACTTCAGGTGAAGGCCTAGGGAGTCACAGAAGGGCTTTGGCTGGTAGAATGATAGCTATTGGCTTCGGGAGGAGGAACTGCGCTTTGGTGTCTGTGCCTTGGGGGATGCGGTTGCACCAGTCCAGGACCAAGATGACGAGGAGCTAAATAAGGCTGTGACAGAGCTGTCCCGTGAACAGTCCAACCCAGAATCTTCAGAATTCACTGTCTCCTGTGTTCCTTGTTTTCACCCCAGAGCTGGCTGGATGATGAGTAGCATTGCGGTTTTCTCCTTTCTCTGCTTTCTTGCTCACCATGATGCAGTGAAATCACGCTCTCTGCTTCCGGCCTGGACATAGTCTTCATGGTGGCTTTTGCAGATATCAGTTTCACCCATTGCAAGCTGGTTCTACTAGTTTAACTCTCAGTTTGGGTGAGGCCGTTTGGTACCTTTTTGTTCTGCCTTTGAGAAGTATTTCTTTGTGTGGAGGGTGGAGGCTTGGAGGCTCCTTTAGGATCTAGTGAACACCTTTAGGAAGACGTGAAGATGCACACAGGAGAGTGGACCCAGAACTTCAGACACCATTGTGTGTGTGGGTTCTCGCCCTCAGAGCAGCTGCGGACTCTGGCTGGAGGGCACCTCCGCTTTGAGGTTTGGGGCTTGATGTCAAGGGCTTAACAAGGGGGTGTCCGTTCCCTCCCAGAGGCACCCCGGCCCGTCCTAACTTTCTTACCATCCCTGTCTGTCAGTGTGTTCTTTGTAAATGATGCTAATACCTAAATCTTTCTTTGGAATGGATTTAAATCTTCCAAACAGACAAAGTAGGAGCTGGTCTGACCTGGTGTGGGGGCTCTGGGACTCTTCCTGAGTGGGAGACCTGGCTTCCATCAGGCAGACCTCTTCCTGAGTGTGTGGCCTGGAAGCGTTGTAGTTGTGGAACTGTGGACATGTAGCAATTTATTTTGGGGATCTTAATACATTATGAAAATCTCTTTCTTTGAAACAAAGAGGGTAATGTATTAGATGCAGTCTGATTTGGGAAATTAGTCACTATAACTAGAAATAAGTAGATTACAGTTTTAAAGAGATTAATTTAATCTTCATCACAAGGAACATTTGGAGGAATATACTCATTCTATTATGAAATCTTTCCGAAGGGCAAATGGAAGCTTGAACTATTTTTCAAATTATCCAGATTTTAAAAATATAATTCAGCACTAACTTTTAATAAAAAAGTCATTTCCAACTATTTTGATCTGTGTGTGTGTGTGTGTGTGTGTGTGTAGTGGAGACTAATTTCCATAACATAAACGTCACCTATTTTGATATATAAGTCAATGATTTTCAGTAAATTGAGAGCTGTACAACCATTCTCGAAAATCTAATTTTTGAGCATTTCTATCACCCCAAAAGGACCTCTATTTTATTACAAGAAGTAAATGATCAAGATACATTATATACATGTATCAATTCCACAAAATGAATATACCTATTATATATTGGAAACACACATAAATTTAAAAATGGAAGTAATTTTTAAAAATGATATTAGAAAAATAATTTTAATTGACTTCTTCCTGTCTGTGCAGCACCTAAGTTACATTCTCCCTCTCAAGTGACCTCTACTGATCTCTCCTCTAGGCAAACGGGACACTGCTGGGGCCAAGCTCCTGCAATCTTATCAGAGGCTGAGGTGAGTGTTACAAAGGACAGATCAGCCCTCGGGGTAGGAGTGCAGAGGACGCCATGAAAGAACTCACTGATCTCTTGACTTTCAGAGGTCATGCTTCGGAATGCAGCTTTTTCTTTTTTTAATGATAAAGTACCTGGAAAAGATTGAAGTAAAGATGTTCCCAGATTCTTGTGAGGAGCCTTCTAGCCAGCATAATGTTTTCTCACTCAAATTCTGCTTTGTTTCTCACAGTCCCCTGAAAAGTTGTAAGAAAATGAAATAGCACTTTCGATTACACATTGGGTGACAATCGAAACCAAGCATTTGCTTCTATTAATCATTCATATCTCCAACAACTTACCTAGTGCCAGGCACCTTAGAGATATTTGTGGAATAAACGTGGGTGCCCTTGAGTAATGGCCCAAGAAATGTTAACTTCTTTGCACCCAATTCTAACCCCCTCACAGCCTTGCAGCTGGCCACTGTCCACACAACTCATTGCTCCGGTTTTTTCTGAGAGTTCTCACCAGCTGCTACCTTTTTGTCTTGGGATGAGTTTTGTCTAGTCTCAGAATGTCTTCATCTTTCCCTCCATTTGTTCCCACTTTTTGACCAGTTCCTCTCATGGATTTTTTTTTTTTCCCACTCACTACATTTGTGCCTTTGTACTGTTTGGCTCACGCTAGGAGAACGCAGGGCTCCAGAAAGGACCCTGCAGATGAAGCCTGGGGTCCCCTGCCCCCAGCTGCTCCAGAACATGGGTGGGGTGGATGCCGGGAGTGCAGTCAGCTCACAGGTGCCGGAATGGTGCCTGTTGGAGCGGCAAGTCCAAGCAGGGCTACTGACTCTTTCCAAAATTTGAGGCGGTTGAAAAGTGAGCCAAAAAGGCTGAGCACTTGAATTATAGCATAATGACATCTGTGTATTTGTATATGCAAGTGACTTGCATAGTTTGCAACCTGTCTCTTACTCCTGTGTTTTTCCTTGGTAGCACCATCTCCGTGGTTCCTCCTACCCCGCCTCCACTCAGTGAGAGCCAGTGCAGTGGCAGCCCTGGCAGGGTAACTGTCTGTGTGGGATGCGGGGAAGTGGGAGGACGGAGGCTGGAGAGTTGGGCCAACAGCCTGGCAGCAAGAGGATCTGACTTGGACCGCAGCGAGTCCCAGAGTAAAGCAGTTGGAGGCTGGGCAGTACTTCCAGCTTCATTTGCTGATCGTGGATCATCTGTGTTGTTAGCCTCCATCCTGAGTCCTCATCTCTTTACTGTTTTTCAGCTGTGGTCCCCAACTGTGCATTGTGTCTTTGAGCATGGGGTATGGAAAGCTGGCATGTGAATAGCATGTCTGAGGGTCCCCAGGGAAATTACAAGTTGACTTTTGGTGTGTGAGTGTGGCTGTGCCTGTGGAATAAGTGGAATTCCTGAGTGTCAGCAGCCTCTGATATAAAGTAGACCAGCACCACCTCTGTCCAAAGAAATCAGCTGTGCAACTGTGGGGAAGTTACCTGTGGTTTTGACCAGAGAGGTGGAAGTAATTCTATTTGCCTGACTTGTTTCTCATGGCTATTGTGAGATAGCAACAAAATAATGTCTACATGGGTACTCGGAAACTGTAAAGTGGCATGGAAACACATAGTCTTGATTATCTTCATTATCTTGTGAATTAAGGGAACAGTTATACTGGTGTATGGAAGAATGTACATATCTGCTTGTGAGAGTGAAAAAATATGTACATTCTTTCCAGTTTCACACTGAGACTCTAGGATAACACTCAAAATCTGGTCTACTTTCTCCTTGAGATTTTAAATTCTCTAAAGCTTTTCTAGCACCTATGTGTTTGAGTTACAGTGTGCTTATTGGATGGATGAGTGATGGATGAATGGTGGGAGGGTGGATGGATAGATGGACCACTGAATGAACTGTTGGGGGTTGGAAGGATGGTGGGTAGTTGGAGGAGTGGACAGTAGATGGATGGCCAATGGTAGATGAGTGGTCGAATATATGGATGGATGAAATATTGGATCAGCAGTGGGTGATTGGATGGGGATGGATGATGGTGGGTAGATGAATGGATAGAGGGTAGATAGATGGACAATGAGAGTTAGAGAAGGAAGTGACAATTTGGTTTTAATTTTTTCTCTCTCCATTTTTTTTTTAATCACTTCTTCTTTGGGAGGCAGAACTCCTTGGCTCCAGGCTGATCAGCCCCTGTGTCACCTACATTCTGCCGGGTTGCCACCCCTTCTGCATGGAGTTGGGATAGGGACCATAAGAGAAAGGAGGTTACACAAGCAGTGATTTACTTGGGTCCAATGAACTAATGAGACACAGAGGTAGTTGTTACCCTGTGAGTGACCCACTGATAATGCTCCTTCCTTTAATAAGGACGTCAGGCTACAGAGGAGAGACGCCAAGTACAGAGGCTACTGTCCTCTTAGGAGGCTGTGTCCTCTCCACCCCCAGACACGCATGCACACACCCACACCCGCACACACCCTGAGCACCCGCCCCCACATCACTGTTTTGGGGCCAGTAGCCTGGAGAGGAGAGGGCAAGCACAGGTCATCGAATGTAACTCATTCTCCTGTTTCTTTTTAGTTACAGGAACTTGGTCAGTTTAAAGGATTTAATAAGTCCATGGAAAATTTGTTTCTGTCTGTTGCCACCCATATGAAAAGTAAGTGGATACCTTGGGATGTGTTCTTCCCACCATTCAGGCCACCCCAGGTGACCTCAGATGGGACTGTCCCCAGACCCAAGGGAAAGCCACAGCACCGGGCCCTTCATCTCTTCTCCCACAGAGCAGGCCTCTGGTTCCTTGGGGAAGGAGGGGATGCCTTTAGTGTGCCTCATTTTCCTCCCCTACTCGCCCAAACCTGTCTATCAGCCCCACAGACAAAGGAGTGTGATGTTTAGACCCTCCAGGGGACCAGCAAGGAACACAGAAAGATACCATCCAGGAGTCCAAAGCCAGGACCTTTCAAGCTGTGTGGAGCTCAGTGTCTGTCCTTTGCCCAGGCAATTACTTGTTTGTCTTGTTTCTCCTCGATACATTTATTCTCTGCAGTTTGCAGATGCCGCTGCTTGGAATCCTGTCTCTTTCAGTGCTCCTTCTGCTCAGATGAATTTCTTCCTGTTTGTCCTAAAAGGCAAGTCCTAGAAGATAGGCCCCTCTCCTGCATCCTGAGATATGCAGAGCTGGTCAGGTGTTTAGGAAGTGTCCTTAGTGACCTCAGGGCCCTTGGACATTCCTTTCTTTTTCTCTGCGCTTCTGTTTAGTTTCTATCCATCATCCTGTTTTCTGTGGTTGCATATGTGTGGGCTCATTGTTGTACGCTGGCTCTGAGACAGTCTTACGATTTGATTTTAATTGGTCATCTATATTCTGCACAGTGCCCCTGTCTAAGCGCCCCATGACAATTGAAATTGAAGCCCTGTTGTTCAGATAAGCTGCAGTAGCTACTATCTCATGCCACAGTGTGTCCCCTTCTCTTTCAGAAGGGGGAAGCAGCTGAATTATTTGGGCTGGTTTACTAACAGTGCCTGGGGGGTTAAAAATCACCCTCTATCCTTATCCTGTGCCCATCAGCCTGGCAGTGACAGCCGCCCATGCTCTGCACAGCTGGCTGTCTTCACACAGTCATCTAGTTGGGCCTTCTCTGTGTCTTTCTAGGCGCAGGCCCCTCCCGGCTTCCTGGGAGTTCTCTCCCTCATTGCTACTGTGCAGTCAGTGCCTGGGAGTTAACCAACCTTGAGATCCCTCAGCCACGGTGCCGCCTGCCCTCCCGAGTGCACCTGCTGGGCTCCCAGTTACCAAACAGCTGGCCCAAGCCTCACCTGCGTGCATCTGCCCACACATCTGAGACTGGCCACTTTAACACCTGGGTGGACAGCAAGAGCTAGTCCCCAAGTTGAGAGAGAGGGAGCATTCTCAAGAGCAAAACAACACCTCTTCTCAGGAGTCAACCGAAACCCTGTACCCTGTGCCCCCACCTGTTCCCAGCCCAGAGGCAGGGATAGCAGAAACCCAGTTTTCTGGCTCCTGGGAGTGGCCACGGGCCTGACAGCTTCCGTATGGTTCCACAGGGATGAAGCACAGCGCTCCCCATCCCCCGCGTGCTCCCCTTACTGTGCCCCTGTCCAGACTTACAGCGTCTTGGAGGCACCGATCCCATTCCTTGAGGGTTGGAGTGATTCTCCAGTGACCCTTGCCATCTGCCTTCCTGTTTCCCTACAGAAGTGGGTGTGGAGGGAGCCCCAGTCTGTGGGGAGGAAGTCAGGTTGGCACCTGGGGCCTCTAGGGAGGGGACTGGGAAGGGCCCTAAGCAGGCCCAGGAGGCTGGAAGGAGTCTGGCCCATCGGGAGCTGAGAGAGCTGACCCAGAATTACAACTTCAGGCTGTTAGATTGCCCAAAGCAGCTGGAAGAAAGGCATTATTCCAGCCCTTTCTAAAAATCCTTAATCACTAAGGGATGGCAGCGTGATAGTCCCCCTTTGACAGGAAAGAAGATGTTGATTCTTGCTCAGGAGTGACCGTGTTTCCTTCTGTTCGCAGTCCTCTCCAATCATGCTGATGTATAAGCCCACTTGTCAGAACCCAAATTGCTCACGAAGGCCCTTGTTCCTTCTCGGTCTGCGAACGCGGAAGGGACTGAATAGGCACGGGCTGTGGGGCGCCTTACACAGATGGCTGCGGGAACAGCCCATCCCCCGAGGGCTCAGCGACAGGAGGGTCTCCCACCCTCCACAGCCAGGCTGGGGTTGGCGACACAAGGAGGTCACCGAGGCATCAGCTGGAGGGCCCAGCGGGCTGGTCCTCTCCTGCTGCCGGCCGTAGGGAGGTGCTCCGAGACACTTCTGGATGACAGACTCGGGAATGCAGGGGCGGTGTGGCCCTCAAAAAGAGAGGCTGAGAGGCGAGGTGGCCCAGGGATTGGGGAGCAGGCTCAGGGTCTTCCCCTCTGGGAACATCCCCCTGAGTCTCCCCAAGCAGTGTAGGCAGAAGAGAGCTCACCAAGAGCAAAGCTTTGGGGATTCACATAGTGACATCTCAGTGAGGGGACCGGAAGTCAGAGGGTGGGCCTATAGCCACACTGCCCCTTACAGTAGCCCCTGACTACAGGTAGCTCTTGAGCCCCTGAAATGAAGCCACAGACGTGCTGCTGGAGTAAGCTGTGTACCAGTTTCAGAGATTCGGTGTTTAAAAAGAACGATTCCACAGATAACTTATATTTAAAAAAATTTGTTACTAGTATATGTTTGCAGTGCATAATAAATATATTCACTGTGGCATATTGGTACATACACGTATCGCATCTTGATCTTTTTGTAACTAATGTTGA
This sequence comes from Hystrix cristata, assembly GCA_004026905.1. Taxonomy (NCBI): domain Eukaryota; kingdom Metazoa; phylum Chordata; class Mammalia; order Rodentia; family Hystricidae; genus Hystrix; species Hystrix cristata. The sequence continues at coordinate 33,210 of PVJO010001685.1, read as the reverse complement.
TTACATGTTTAATAACATTTTGGATATATGAAATACAGAATTAGAATTAATGTCACTGTCTCTTTTTACTTAATGAGGCTTCTAGGAAGTTTAGCATTACCTACGTGACTTGACTGATGTCCCTGAGGCGGTAGCAGTGCCGTTTCAGAGATAAGGTTCAGGCCTACAGCTGTTAGGAGGCGCCTGGAGGAAGAGTCTGTTTAAGGTGATCTTTCACCTCTGTGTGCAGTTCCTTCTAGCACACTTTAGTCATCTGTTCTAGACCACTACTCTGCAAAGACAGTAGAAAAAAATTAAGTCATCTTCTCAGGGAATGCTTACTATGATAGTTAAAAAATGCCTTAAATCTTTTACCCCGTCCAAGAGTCATAAGAAATGGTACTTAGTCTTAAAATCATTGTCAAGAACCCCTGAAGAGCCAGTTGGTTTGGTGGGCGGCCATCTTTGTGTCTGTACTTACTCAAATGACCCAGATTGCAGGAGAAGTTGGAGGTTTCCCTTCAACCCCCATCCTTACAGTGACTCTGCCCTCGGAGGCATGTGGCCTGTGTGACCACAGCGGGGCCCTTGAAGGAATCCAGCCCCTCTCCTGCCCTGTCTAGCACGCAGTGTCTGGTCACCTTCCCCGTGTTCCTGTGTCCTGGGGTGGATCTGGCACCCTTGCCCGTCTATCCTGGGTTGTTGGGTCTGTGGGTTGCAGGGAATCCCAGAAGAGGGCTCCACAGGGCTTGGCAAAGCTGTGTGCTCCTGGCTGTCAACCTTGTGTTTGTCTTTTAGAGCTTTCCAAGTCCCAGAATGACATGACCTCTGAGAAGCATCTTCTAGCCACGGGCCCCAGGCAGTGTGCAGGCCGGACGGAGAGACGGAGCCAGTCAGACACTGCTGTCAACGTCACCACCAGGGTATCCGAGGCCTGCCTGGCCTCTACGCCGACCCCTTTATTTTGCCTTTCCAGAGCTTTCCAGTTCTTTCTCTGTAGATTTACTTTTCCTCTCATAGCAAAACATTAAGCAGTCAGAAAAACATAATAAGCTCTTATATTTGGACAGGCCTGACCACAGGAGGTGCAGAATTTTAAGATTAAAACCAGGCATAGTGGTGCATACCTGTAGTCCCAGCTACTTGGGAAGCTGAAGCGGAAGGATTTCCTGAGCTCAGGAGTTCAACACCAGCCCAGGCACCATAGTTAGACCTGCCCCCACCAATTTCAAAGTCAACCTGGAAAACCATTGAGAAACAGGGTCAGACTTTATCATGATACTGAGATACTGAGGCTTCAAGGTCACACCAAAGACAAACACCTTACCTGCAACAGTCAACACCTGCCATTATTCCTGGGGTCTGTAAATCCTCTACTCGCCATTAAAAGGTTTTCCTACTTCCATTTTGGGCCAACAGGCTTTGGCTAAAGTCTGTCCTGGTCTCTGATGGAAACTGAAAAACATCAATGCTGTATACTCAACTTAGAATTCACCTAAGGAAGGCTTTTAGGGAATTAGCACTCTGATCTCCACCATGATTAACCATTGGGCACAAGAGCAAGCAGACTTGGGGGTCAGAAGACCTGGGCCACTGAGGTGACCTGGCTAGGCAGGGGCTGACACTGGTGTCGCTTCTCCGTGGCCGAGGTTTCTGCTCAGGACATCTCCAGGCAGACTGTCCTTCAGGTGAGGGTGTGAGGTTAGCCCACTCTGGCTAGAATAGTTGTGCATGCTCTCAAGTCTTCAAGTCCTTTCCTCATCTGCTGCCCTCTCCGAGGCCCAGGATGCCCCTCCAGAACATGAGGACACCTGTGATACCTTCTCTGCCCCGGCACATGGTTCTCGGAGGCATCCAGAGAGATAATGTTGCATCTCATTTGTTATCTACATATATTCTCTAAATTGCCAGGATTTACTGTCGCCTGCCAGACTCTGTGCAAAGACCTCTTCCTGGACTATCTCCTTTTAGTTGTGTAACAGCTCCAGGAGGTAGGCATTGCAGGTGGCCCCATTTTTACATTTGGGGACATGGAGGTTCAGAGGGGTTAAGCCCCATATGCACAGCTGGAAAGGGGAGGGCTGCGTTTGAACTGTCCTCAGGCCGGCTTGGAAACTGAGCTTAGAAGCAGCAATTCTCAACTTCATCTGTGTTGGAGGAGACTCTGTGAGATGCAGACTCCAATCAGTGGGCCCCAGTGGGCATGAGATGTGGAACCTCAGATGCATTTCTGTTGAGCTCTGGAGATACCAGGGCTGGTGGTCCTCTGGGGGAGCAAGGTGCCTGGTGCTTCTGAGTGTATTTAGCAAGTCTCTGGGATTCTGAAGGGCAAATAGCCAGGATGGTGGTTCACATCTGTAATCCCAGCACTTGGGAGGCTGAGGCAGGAGGATTGCTGTGAGTTTGAGGCCAGCCTGAGCTACAAAGTGATACCCTGTCTCAAAACAAAACAAAACAAAAACAAAAGAGCACATAAGCATTAGCTCATGTAGGCTTCCTCACAATCAACTCCATTGCTCAAGTGGACAGAAGGAAGAGAGGGTTAGTGTCCAATTCTGGCCATGATGGCAGCCCTTTAAACAACTTCATCATATGTAATTCTTTTTTTTTTTATGTGTAATTCTTAAAAATATACTGAGGAAGAGAGCCTTACACCCATGATAACAATGCTGAGTTGTAATGAGAGGTTATGCAACTTGTCCAGCATCTCATAGCTAAAAAAGGATGGAGCGAGGAGTAGAGCCCTGCTTTATTTTAAATAATCCTCAACTCATAACAGCTTCATTTTATGCCCAGCATTAATACAAGCAAGAACTGCTGAAGAAAGGGTTCAGGAAGGGAGTTGTAGAAGTGTAAACATTTCTCTTACTGCATCAGATGAAGTCATTCTGATGTCAGCGTTGACCTTGGGCTTACACCACACCTGCTCTGACCTGTGTGGAGAGCCCACGTCAGGATTTAACCTTTGTAACCCTGAAAACAACCCTGTGAAGGTTGTACTATAATGTCTCCGTTAAATATGAGGACGCTGGGCACAGAGATAACAACGGGGGAATGTGGCTGGAGGAGACCTTCCCATGAGCCCTGCCGTGAGAGGTGGTGTGTGTGTTTTTGTTGTCATGTGCAGCCCAAGTAGCCACGGGCTTGGATGGTGCATTGGGAATGTTGTTACCATGACCTGGCTCCCAGGCAGAGACCTCCCCTGCCACATGTGCCTGTGGAAGAGCCTGTGTTTGGGGTGGAGTGAGGGCTGCAGGTAGAGACCGTTACATGTGCACCCATTTGCTCCTGGCTCTTGGCCAAACACATTTACAACTTTCTTCCGGCCTTTTCTCTCCTCACCTTAACTGAGGATGTGGCTATTTTGAGGACTTGTTAGCCAAGTGTTTACAAAGTATTTGGCAATTATAGCATGATCTACAGATGCTAAGGAATTATTGGGCTAAAATATAAGAAATATATCTTTAAATCGGGCATCTGTTGCTACAGTTCCACCTGTTTTAGCTGGTAAGCTTGTGAAAGCCTGCTCACTTTCATTAGAACACTGGAGCATTGTGGTGCCAATATGAATGATACAGTGCGGTACCATTGGGAGTTGGTGTCATTGGTGTCCACTTTGGAGGTGGCTACACTAAGGCACAGAGGAAGAAGGTAACTTCCTTTTGCTCGTCTTCCTCTTCCTTTTTTTGAAAATGACATCTTGCTGTGTTGTCAAGGTTGATCTTGAATTCTTGGTCTTAAGTGGTCTTCCTGCCTCAGCCTCCTGACATCTGTAGACATGTGCCACAGCACCTGACTTATATAACTGTCTTAAAGCCATGTGGTGACTCAGGGCTGGCAACTGGATAAACAGCTCAGATCTCTTCCATGTCATTTCTGTGACCATTAAGTTTGAAAATTTCCCTGCAGAAATCTTTACTGGAGTGTCTGGACTAGGATTTGTTTTTTAAATATTTTTTCGTATCTTTTGGTATTTAGTGTATATTGGATATACAGATAATGGGTCTCATTTTGTCAGATTTGTACATGCACATAACCACCTTAAATTATTTTCACCACTCCCTATCATCCCCTTCACCCCACCATCCCTGCTAGTTTCACGTGTGTGTGTGTGTGGTGGTTTAGTGAATAGATTTTTACCTTACCCACCCCCCTAGTCCAGGATTCTTTAAGAAGTAAATTCTCTTCACCTCTCTCTCATGAGTATTCCAGTATTTTGTTGTTGCAGTACTGGGGATTGAACCCAGGTTCTTTGCGCTGAGCTACATCTCCACCTGGCCCATTAAAAAGATTTTTTTTAAAGTTTGAGACAGGGTCTTGCTAAGTTGCCCAGACCAGGCTTGTGCTTGTGATCCTCCTGCTTCAGCCTCCCAGAATGTGTGCCACTACACACAGCTCCCCAGTGGGTTTTATTGCACATCTTATGAATGTGTTCTTGATCTACATGGGCCACAAACTACGTATCAGTTAAACAGGAAGATTTATGAAAAGCTATTAGAAGGGGGAAGGGATCTAAGGACAGAGGTGGAGAAAAATGACTTAGTTTCATTGTTTTCCTTTGTACTCATGAAGCTTTTCCCACTGACACCTGAAATCTAAAGAAACAACCCACTTTGCACTTGGTCTTCCCAACACAGCTTCTTGCCCCACCAGCTGGCTGCATCCCAAAGGCTGAGTGAGGGAGAAGGAAGGGTCAGCTCTGAGTCATTTCCCAGCTCTGAAAGACCTCAGCTCACTCCAGCGGTTGCAGGAGAGTCATCTGCTTTCTAGCTGGGACGTGTTCTTTCCCAGAGCACAGAGCTCAAGTGCTTTTCCACAGCCAAATCTGTATTTATGTTGCGGCAACACTGAGATGAAATCTTAGAGTGGGAGCAGTGGCTTCTCCTCCTCTAATCTCTAATGTTCATAGTTATTGTCAGCAAAAATCCTAAATGCAATTGCTGGTCCCAGAGAGGCCACAGTTTGATCAAATGAAAAATTGTTTACTCATCTTTTCCTGAACAATGTTGACCATAACACAGTAAACTTTGCAACATTTAGGGCAAGCATTCTCCTGCGTAATCTGAGCAAAACTAGACAGTCACTGACTTACATTAAAAATCACAGGGGGAACTATGCCTGTCTCCATGACGGTGGTAAGGCCTGGGGCTGCGATGCCCTTTAATAGGGTGCTGAATCTGAAGTGTCACCCAAGTCCTTCAGAAGTCACTGGGGCAAAAGTGGAACACAAAGTTTCTACTTGAATTCCTTAGTCAAGAGTCCTTCAGAATAGTATTGACTTTTCTAATCTTGAAATACATTCACATTTAAGCTCATTGAAGGCTTCCTGAGTTCTGACCTATTTAGAAACCTAGTCTTCCTTGGTCATGAACTTGATGTACCCTCTAATCTTATCATAAAGATCGTTCTCTTTGTTCTTTTCCAGAACTTCCTGTCTTCACTTTTTCATGATTCAAAGCATGATTTTTTAAAATGTATATTGGATAGTAGTCAACTTTAGCTGCCATAACACCATAATACCTGGTTTAAATGACTGACATTTATTTTCCCACAGTTCTGGAGGCTACAGCTGAGATCAGGGTCTGGGATGTTCAGGGCTTCTTCCCAGTTCACAGAGGTCTGCCATTCTGCAGAGTCCTCCTATGCCAGGATTGGGGAGTTGGGTGGAGTTCTCGTCTTTTCTCATAAGAACATGAGTCCTATCATTTCTGTCAAGTCCCCTTCTTATGACCTCATCTAATCTAATTATCTCCTAAGGTTCTATCTCCAAATATCATCAAATTGGGAATTAGGGCTTCAACATATGAATTTTGGGGATGCAGTTCAGTCTGAAGCTCTGTATTCATATGTAGCTGTTTCATTCTTTCTGTCCCTGTCGGACTGGAGATCGCTGTCCTTGTGTGTCATTCTCCAAGGCCCTCGGAAGGAGAAGCCTTGTGGTAGACAGCCTCTGTGTCCCACCTGGCATTTCCATGGAGTTTCCTCCATTCGCTTGAAGCTTTGATGTCTCCAGCCACTGCTCACCTTCACAAACAGGAGCAGTGCTTAGGAAGTGTTCCTTGTGCAGCTGCTCTTCGGTGACCTTCGTGGCTCACATCCTGGGAGTGCTCTCCTTCAGCCCTTGATGCCTCTCCCCGCCCTCCTGTCCCCCTCTCCTGTTCCTTCTAAATTCCTGGCAGTCTGCCCTTTTTTGTCTGGAAAAGGTTTTCCCAACTTGCCCATTATATGTATTGCTGTCTCCTAGCACTGCCTAGTAGAACTTTCTGCACCAACGGAAACGTTTTCTATCTGAAATGCTCCATACAGTAGCTATTGCTGTGTGTGGTGACTGAGGACTGTTTTTGAAATGTGTGTAGTACAACTGAAGAGCTGAGTTTATTAATTTTAATTTTAATTTAATCCCATGTGGCTAGTAGCTACTGGAAAGCACCACTATAAAAATATTTTGATAAAGTTTAGAGACATGTTTTGACTTTTTTCCCTTTTCACAAGCATGTTAGAGGCTGCAATTGCTTTTCAGGCTGAATATCATATTTCGTGTGGTTAAATGCCAGGGTCATTATTAAGGCTAAAATTTGGACTTCTTTAAGACTTTTACTAATCCTTAAGTAACCCACTGAACAGCGTTCATGAATATCCCAAAGCTTGATGATGTCTGCCTCAGGGCTCTGCTGGTGTGTGTGCATTCACTTATCTAAACGCACGTGTCGTCCTCCGCCGCCGCTAAGAGTTCGCGTATTAGTGACATCAAACAATAGATGCAGAGGGTGCTTGCGGAGGTTGCTCTGTTTGAACCAAATTAAGTGGGGTTGAGGACGATAACATCCATTTTGTTTTTCTTTCTCCAGAAGGTCAGCACACCAGATATTCTGAAATCTCTCTGTCAAGAGGATCCCAAACATTCTACCAGCCCTGTTTTGAAGAAAGAGACTCTCCCATCCATTTCAACTCCTACCACTTTGTTCTCTGGAGGCTTGAGACACGTGAGTCTTGTCCCAGTACCGTGGACACAGAGGTTTTGGTTTTCAAAACATCAAATTGTAGCTTAGTGATAGAGTGTGTGCTTAGCATGCATGAGGCCCTGAGTTCAATTGCCAGCACTAAAAACCAACCAACCAAATGAAATACTGTCAAACCGTATTGGTAGGCAGGAATGAGGTGAGATAAACAGGAGCCTGACAGTAAGAATTCAGTTAGACTGGAAGTAGTAGGTTTTTTTTTTTTTAATAATAACTTATTGTGAACATTTTCATACATATAGAGAGTCATTAATAATTAAAATACTGTGATCTTTTTTATGCAATCTTTTGATTAGAAGGTTTTGATTTTGAAGAAGTCTTATCAAAGTTTTCTTTTATGGTTATTCTATATCCTGTCTACCCACAGGTCATGAAGATAATCACCTGTTTTCATCTTTTCAGTTTTATTAAGCTTCCTGTTAGAAGCTTAAGTTTTATTAAGCTCCTGTTAGAAGCTTAATAAAACTTAAGCCTTTTTTCTGCACCAGTTTATCAATTCTTTTGTAAATCATGTAAGACAGAGGTTGAGGCTAATTTTTTGATACAGATATTTAGTTAATCTAGTATCACCTTTGTTTTCCCCAGTGACTTTGATGTTTTTAATGAAAATCTAATCACCTGGGACTCTATTCTCTTCCACCAGTCTCTGTCTTGTTTATCGTTGAATCTTGATGTTGGGCAGTGTACATCTTATTTTTCTTCTTTTAAGATTGCTTTGTAACATTTTTCAGCTCTTCTATATTTATAGACAGGTGTTTTTATCCACTTTATTCGTTAATGTATGAACAACGAGTGCTCCTTTTTGCCTGGAAATGTGCTGTGTGATACGGTAGATGGAGCCAGGGATGAGGCATTGCAAGGCCTCAGTTTGTGGTTGGCTTACTCTGCTTGAGGTACTAGATCACATTACCGTGGACTTGGTAATTTACAGATAATAGAAATTTATTTGTCATGGTTCTGGTGGGTGAAAGTCTGAGATCAAGGCATTGGTAGGATTGGTGTCTAGGATTGGTGAAGGCCATTTCCTCGTGGATGGCTCTGTCTGGGTCTTATCACTTGGTGAAGACAGAGGGACAAGGGACCCAAGTCCTGTGTGAAGCCTCTTTCACAAAGGACTAATATCCATTCACAGGGGCTCCACTCTTGTGATTTAATCACTTCCTAGAGGCCACACCTAGTAACACCGTCACACTGGTGATTATATTTCAACACATGAATTTTGGAGGCAACAGAAACATTAAAACCGTAGCAGTAAAAAAACAAAAAACCATAGCAGTGGTCATGGTTCTTTCTCTTAATGTATGACCTTAGACAATCACAAAGACTCAAACTTCCGAGGCCTCATCAGGGAAATGGGTGTCAGTTCCTTTACTAGTATAGCAGTGTGTAGTAGAACTTGCTGGAAACCAACTTTTGTGTTCACATTCCAGCTCTTTTAGTGGCAAGGAGTGTGACACAGAGCCAGTCTTAACCAGCTTATGCATCAAACTGTTAATGTTTTTATATAAAATGGTGTTTGGTTCGAGTAATTAGGCATTTCCCTCTGATCAAAAATGTGATGAATGTTCCAGTATTTATATATAAATTTATTTCAGGAAAAGACACATTGCCCTTAAAATACTCCCTCCCTTCTCAAACATATTTATCCCATTATTCTTACCTCTTTCTGAAGCAGTTCTGGAAGTCCTCTTTCATGAAGGTCTTTAGTTCCACTGTTATTACTGCCTTAGTGTCCTGCATCCATTAGAAAAGTTTACTTTTCACATTCATTTTGACTTTGGGGAAAAGCCAGAAGTTGCTAGACATGATGATAAGGTGCATGAAGATAAAGCAATGTTTTCATTTGACAGCTGGCTCCCATGGAAGGGCCTGCCTCCTTCAAATCCACTGCTCTGCACCCTTGCTCCTAAAAATGTGGAGTATCGTTGTGACACCTGAGACATTGTGAAAAGGCAGAATTTTGGGCCCTACCAAAGGCCTGCTAAGTCAGAAAATGTAACCTAACAGAAGCCCGGGAGATTCGCATGTGCAGCCAAGTTTGAGAAACAGTTGAGCCCTGGTAATTTTTGAATATTGAAGAAATGGTAGCGCTTGGTTGGGATTCTTGAGTAGTTTAAGGACATGCCATTGTACATAGTAGCCATTAGTCACGTATGCTGAGCACTTGAAATATGGCTAATCCTAATCGAGAGATCCTATGAGTTTAAAACACATGCTGGATTTTGAAGACTTTTGTATAAAAAACAGCAAAATCTTAATTTTGTAGGGCTGGGGGTGTGGCTCAGTTGTAGAGCATTTACCTAACATATGTGAGGTTCTGGCTTCAATTCGCATCACCAAAAAAACTGTATAGGTGAGTGTTGATATAACAGTATATCAAATTTGTTGGATTAATAAAAGATACTATAAACCTTTCACCTGTTTTTTAAAAGTGACTGCTAGAAGACTTAAAATGACATATTTGGTTCATATTATATTTCTTTTGGGCCACGCTGACTGCATCCCGTTAGAGTATGTGCAGCAGCACCCAGAGGAGGAGCTACTTCCTGGGTTCTTGGGGCATTGTCCACCATGTGCTGGGCGTGGACACCGGGCGCTGAGCACCATCCTGGGAAGAAGTTGTATTTCTCAAGCGGGCCGATGAGTGCACAGGGCTGAGGACCAGGCTTCTGCTGTCAGACACAAGTGCTGTTCACACCTGTCCTCTCGTGGGACCCTCCCCACTGCCTGGGCTCCTGCAGGGGTTGTAGCACTGCCAGGACCTGCGTTTCTGATGGCTGAAGCCTTGATTTGTTTGGGCTGCTCTAAAAAACTACCTTTGATTTGAGTGGCTTTAAAACAGCTGACATTTCTTTCTCACAGTTCTAGAGTCAGGAAGTCCAAGACCAAGGCACTGGCAGAACTGGTCTGGTGAGGCCCCGCTTCCTGGTCTGTTGCTAGCACCTTCTGACTGTGTCCTCTTAAGTGGAGAGGAGGCTTCGTGGGGCTCTTTTGTAAGGACACTAATCCCATTCATGAAGGCTCCACCATCATGACCTAATCATCCCCCAAGCCTCCCTCCTCATACCGTTGCCTTTGAGATTAAGGTGCCAACACGTGCATTCTGCAGGGACACAAATGTCCAGACACTAGCAGGCCCCAACCCTCTGCTTCTTAGGTGCCCTTTTCATTGAACAGCTAAAGCTGAGAGAAGTCTGGCATGGTCCTGCCAGGATATTTCAGAGAGTTTGTGTTTGAGGATAGCCTGAGGCCTTGCTTCATGACCAGCTGCTCTTTATAGTGGATAATAGTTCAGAAAAATAAAAGACCTGAGGGAATGCCTCCCTCTGGACCAGGTGGGCAAGGATGGTTCCAGAGCCATGTCTCCTGCCCTGTGGTGGGCATGAGGCTGTGGGTGCATAGCATGGTCTCTGGGAGGCTTTCTCAAGATTTACCAGAAGGTTTTCCCCCTCTGGTAAGGGCAAGGGGCTCCCAGGAATCCAGCCGTGTGACCCTTTCTGAGGCTTCCTGGGAGGGTGAGAGAAAACCTTCATAGGAAGCAGAAGGGGCATGTTATGGATGTTCACTCAAAGTTTCATGTGTTTGGAAGGTGATTGGATTATGGAGGTCCTATACTCATCAGTGGATTAGTTCTCTGATGATTTTGTGGCTGACTTGCTGTTAATAGGTAGGGCCTGGTTAGAGGCAGGTCACTGTGGGCATGACCTGGAGGGTACATCTTCCTCCCTGGCTCCTTCCTCTCTCTGCTTCCTGGCCTCCATGATGTGAGCGGCTTTACTCTGCCAGACCCTTCCACTATGCTCTTCTTTCTGTGGATCCAGCCATCTCTGGACTGAACCCTCTGAAAACAGTGAGTCCAGATAAACCTCTCTTCTTTAGTTTGTGGATGTCAGGCATTGTGTCTCAGTAGTGAGAAAGTGACTAAGACACAGTTTTCCTTAAACTGTCTAGCATCCCATGGAGTGGGCTTCAGGCTCCTTCAAGGGCCAGAATCCTGTCTTTGTAGCCCCAGAAACCAACGTAGCCAAGTACACAGATGGATCCACCCCACAGTGGTCCATGGGGTGCTGTGTGACCTGCCCCATCTTGCTCTGACCTCACCTGCCATCCTTTCCTTACTTCTCTCAACTACATGGCTGCTCACTGGTCCTTGAACCCCCAGACACAGCAGATGTCACCAAGCCACCTTCTCCCTTCCTCCTTCCTTTTGAGTCCTTCCTTGGAGGTTCTAAGTCCACCTCAGAACCCCCCATCCTGTTCCCCATCCCACCTCCCTCTCCCGCCCCCTGGTTTATCCACATTCTTAGCACCTTCTGCGTGCTATCTAATTGGCTTGTCTGTCCTTCTCAGTTAGCCATCTCCCCACTAGAATGCAGTTCCCAAGTGCCCAGAGCAGTGTCTGACACATGATAGTCCTTAGGAAGTACCTGCGGGACAATCACGTCATCCTGACTATGGCTGTTGTGCACTGCAAGCCTGTGCGAGCTGCTTGGCAGCCTGTGGTGGTGAGCACCATCATCCATTATCCCCTTTCAGAACACTGAAGCGCATTCAGTGACTTGTTGCACCCTATAGTGGCTGTATGGCTAAGTCTGGCCCCTGGGCCTAGAGTTGGTACCCGGGCTCTTGGTACCATCTCACAGGTTTGTGGGGCTGGTCTCCCTGACCTGCTTCCCTTACTTGGGACCAATCTGTTCCTGGAGAACTTTTGAGAGTTAAAAGCTGTGCTGCTGGCTTAGGGAGATGGGCTTAGTTTCTCTGATCCCCTAACTTGGTAAAATTCAGTAGGGCTCTTTATTCTTATCCTTTCTTCTAAAAATTTCTCTGGGTACCCATCAAATGTATAATCATGAGGTTGAATTATTGCATTTCATTTTAATCTGTTCCCTTTAGACCAAAGCAGTGTTTATCTGAGGAAGCTGAACTCCCATGGAGCGAATAACTTATTGCTTCTTGCAAGAAGACATTGCTTACCTTTCAGAGAGAAATTCACATCCTCTGAGAAACAAGGAGTTGGGGCTAGAAAAAGCTTATAAGTCTCCACTTAAAAAGTATAAATAGAAACAGACACCAGATGGGGGAAATCGCCCAACCTCCCATGTAGCTGAACTGGCAAAATTTAAGCATGCTGCCATTTGGGGACCACTTTAGTGAATTTTAAAAATGCTACAGTTCATTATTGGTAAAGGTACAGAGTGGCAGGCATTTTGTTATAATGCCTCTGGAGGGAAGTTATCGATAGGTCTCCAAAGCCTTCAGAATGCATTCTTTCCCGCCCATGCTGCAGATTGAACCCTGCCTCTCACATCTGAGCAGGTGCCTTATTATTGAGTTACAATCCTAACCCAAAAGGTCCTTTCCAATCTGACAGTTTCAGTTACAAGTTTAAAAATCATTGTGTTACCCCAAATGCGCACACACAGATTTCCAGGGAAGCCGTGTTTCTAATTGTTTTTAGTTTGAAAAGTTGGAAACAAATGTCAAGAGAAAGTAAGTTACAGAGTGTATGTGCACAGAGTGAGTCTGGTTGTATAAACTCCAAAATCAAGTAGAATTAACCAGTACTGGGGGGCAGATATACATATCTAATGAAAACAGAAAGAAAAGTAAGATGATTAGCAGACAGTTTATTCATATACAGGAACAAGAGGGGATTGGATAAGAGGGGGCCACAGGATACTTTTTTTTTTTTTTTGAGACAGAGTCTCTCTATGTAGTTCAGGCTGGTTTTGAACTTACTGTGTACCTCAGGCTAACCTTGAACTCACAGTGATCCTCCTGCCTCAGCCTCCTGAGTGCTGGGATTACAGGCATGTGTCACTGCGACCGGCCACAGGGCACTTTTGAGGTTCTGGTGATGGTGTTTTTAAACTGAGTGGTGGGAACATGAATCTTATAATCATTATTTATACCTATGTATTATATACACTATTTTTATGGTACTGGGGTTTGAACCCAGAGTCTTTGAACTTAGCTACATTCTCCAGCCCTTTCTATGTTTTATTTTGAGACAAGCTCTCACTAAGTCACTAAACTACCTGGTTAGGGCTTTAACTTTGGATCCACCTGCCTCAGCCTCCTACAGTGCTGAGATGACAGGATTATATGCTCTCTTTTTATATATTATATATTTCACAGTCAAAAAGAGAAAAAGAAGACAAGAAAAACCAAAGAAAAGATTTGCTCTGTTAACTGAGGGCAGCCAGGTTGTGTAGCATTTTCAAAAGGTTAATAAACACTCTGTGTACCAAGCATAGGCATTTAATGTGCATTAACTAATTTGACCCCATCATGGCCCTGTGAAGTAGATTTCCACTCTGCAGATGAGAAAACTGAGGCTGTGGGGGTAAGAAAATTGCACAAGACTACGCAGTCACCAAGGGTCAGGTCAGGGGTGAGAGTCTGCCTGTCTCCCCTTCCCCACCTTTAAATCCCTCTGCAGAAGTTGTTCTGTGCTATCAGGATTTATTATTTTTAAAAATATAGCTGTGGCTCCAGTTGACTCCTAGTTTTCTGCCTTTGTGAAGTAAAGGGCATGGGGTTTTGTCGTAGGTACAGTGGATGACTCTGTGACCTTCCTTATGTAGTTCTCTTTTGCTTTTGCCTGGATGGTCTTTTCTTTCAAACCCAGACAGCACTAATGGCTGCAGGAGAAATCAGGCTGAGTTCTTAGTTGTTGTTCAAGGCCAAACATTTTGGTTGACTCAATTTGCTGCTCCAAATTTGTATCTTTTGCAAAGGCTCTGTCTAGCTCCGGGGAAAATGGTGGTAGAGTTCTCGGCATCTCCGAAGGGTTTGGGCTGGCCGGAAGTGAGCCCTACTTTCCTTCTGTTCTCTGAGGGCATCTGTCCCTTCTCTCCCCTCCCCCACTCCCTGCTGTGCAGTCACAGCCACGAACTACTCGGGGACCAGCCGGAGTTATGGCCCAATACATTAGGGGCCTGGGCCTGCTTCCAGCTCTGCTTCTGATTTGCAGTGCAATTTTGGGATGTTTCATCCTGTCTGACATCCGTTTATCCATTTACCAAATGAAAGATGAGTCATTATCGTGCTGGATGCTTTATGACTCTGGGCACCAACCTGGATGAGCCTAATTGTGTACCTTCTTCCTACCTGATCCTCGTACATGGGCGTTCACCTGCTGATGGGTAGGACTGTCCTAGTGTGTCACCAACTCCAAATGTGCCCCAGCACTTCCCAGTAAATCTGATGTATTTGTCTAGTTAACTTAGTTTTTCTGTGTTCCACAAAAAATCATTTCACAGCTTCTGCAGTCTTTTCAAATTCACTTTTCCTCTTCATTCTCAACAAATAAATCTCCTTTCTAAGTGGAACAAGAAAAGGAAAAGGAAATGAAAAGAAAAGGTTAGACTTCCCTCATCCCCCCATACCAAAATTAACCCACCTCCCCTCCTTTTGCCACCCAAAATGGTGGCAGCCTTCCCCACTGATGCTTGGATCCCAGCTCCCTCCTCTTCTCTACCTAATTCTGTTACCCGGGCCTCCTCTCTCCTGGATTTGCAGTCTCTGCTCTCCTGGCTCCTTCCCTCTAGTCCTAAACATGTTCAGGTCTCTATTAATGAAACAGAACGAATTGAGTCAAAACACTCTCACTCAACCTTCCCTTCCTCCCCAGCAGACTCCTTAGTCAAACTTTCTGGAGTCATTTGCACTTGACATGGTCCTGTTTTCCCCTCCATCTTCCACATCAGCCCACGTCAGCCCACGTCAGCCCACGTCAGCCTGGCTTCCAAGCCCTTCACCCTCCCCCAGTGATCGTCACATCATGGGATCCAGTAACATCTTCTGACCTTTTTTGCCAGCAACCAACACTGCTGCCCTCTCCTTCCTCCACTACCCACTCTCTTCTGCTTTTGCGACACAGAAGTCTCTTTGATTTTGTCACTGCTTTTTTGATTGTACTCCTTTTTGGCAAGATCTCCAAGTTGACTGTAAACTTCGTGAGAGCAGGGACTATGGGTATTTCTGCTCTCCATGGTACTAACAACACCTAGCTCAGTGCCTGGCTTGTAAATCTTCAAGAAATGCTTATGAAGCAAATAATGGAAATTTAAAAATTCTCCATGTAAATATTATGGCATGAAAGTTTGTGCTGCTGTCTACCTAAAGGAGCACTGGAGTTAAATCAGGCCTGGGGTGGTTGTCGTAGCCATCTATAACTTGTTAAGTGACTTAACCACGGGGCTTTAATATTCTCCACTGTCTGTGGAGAACAAAGTCATCCTCACTTACTTGCGGAGCTGTGGAACTCAACTACCAGCACATACATATGCAGTATTAATACTAATACTACTAATTAGAACTGTAGTTAACTTACAGAGTTTCTTATGAGTCAGATGCTTACAACTTTATCAACATTGTTGTTTTTGATCCTTAGCCACTTAACAGTTTACTCTGAGTGTCATTTGGGCAGCACTTTTGTTTATGTACTCACTATCCGCAGCATTGCTCTGGCAGCTGTCATTTCAACCAGTTGATTCCCGTTTGTGCGAGATACACTTGTATGTCTGTTTATTTGTTTTATATTGACTGTTTTTTGCATACTTTTTTATTCAGTACATCGTATTCGCTTTTCATGTTTGTTTCTAGTGAAATCTAGTAATAAGTTCTGGTTATTGTCTTTTACTAATTCATGTTTATTTTATTTGTGAAAATAAGCTATAATTGTGTGCTACAATCTATAAAAATCTCTTATCATAAGTACATTAGGTATAATTTTTATACCGCTCCAGAACTCAGTGATATTCTTTTTTTTTTTTTTTTTTTTTTTGGTGCTGGGAATCGAACTCAGGGCCTTGTACTTGCTAGGCAAGTGCTCTACCACTTGAACTAAATCCCCAGCCCCTCAGTGATTTCTTGTATCATACAAAATGGCCATGTTTGAAACACTGAGACCGAATAGGAAGGAAGTGCCAAAAGATCTATAAAAGAAAAACTGGAAGGGAGAAATGTTATCATATCAGAGAGGAAAAGTCTGTGTTATGAAATGGAAAGACAAAAAAGACCTCTCCTTATTGTCAACTATTCATAATACCGAAATGATAGAAAGATTGAAAGAAGAAACAAAGCTAAATAAATTCTAGTAATGGTCAGTGATTATCCTAATTCTCTGGGTGGTGCTCACAGAGTTGAGTAACATCTGACAAGCTTCCTGTAATCAAAAACAAAGGAAGGGGCTGGGGATTTAGCTCAGTGGCTAGAGCACTTACCTAGCAAGTGCAAGGCCCTGAGTTTGATCCCTGGCACCAAAAAGCAAAACAAACAAACAAAAAAAGCAAGGGGAAATATTATTATAAAGTATTTATGCACCTTCTGGACCAAACAATATGCAACTCATTTGTTACTTACTCAAACCAGGGGGTTCAAAAAGTCATTTAAAATTTAGATTAGGTCTAGTAGACCAAATGAAAAATACGGGATAGCGAAATGCCAACCAGGACATCCATCATCAGTGTCTTCACCATTATGTCTAATGGGTAGACATTTTATTAAAATTATACCACCCATAGAAAAAAAAAGAAAAGGACAACACGACAGTGTAAAGTGTGTTGTTCAAAGAAAGATAATGCAAAAAGAATTCAAAGAGACTCGACGCTACTGTCCAGATTGGAACGTTGCATTGTGTATTGAATGTTTTAAGGTATACCATACAGGGGCTGGGGATTTAGCTCAGTGATTAGAGTGCTTGCCTTGCAAGCACAAGGGCCTGAGTTCGATGCCCGGCACCACAAAAAAAAAAAAAAATTAAGGTATACCATACACAGAAAAATTGAATAAAGTTGATAAAAATGTTTAATATTTCCTGTTATAAAAGTGAAAAAAGTGCAATTTTTGGTCATCTTGTGTTTAAATTATTAGCCTAGTAAGTTGTTAAAACAACACTGCGAGGGCTGGGGATTTAGCTCAGTGCTTAGAGTGTTTGCCTCGCAAGCATGAGGCCCTGAGTTCGATTCCCGGTACCAAAAAAAAAAAAAAATTAAAACAACACTGCGAGACTTGCTTTATGTCCTTGCTTATGGCTAGTTTTTGTAAGAGAAACTAATCTGCATTTGTTTCGAGGAATATCTTATGTAGGTCATTAAAACAAGGTTGTTAATTGTATTTTTAAAAATTATTTGTGTCTGCCGAAACAAAACCCACTATTCTGTGTAACTAACACTAATAAAAAGTCATTTGTAGCTTTACTGGTATTTTTTCAGTTTATCATTAGAATGGTATACTAAAATCCCTATGGATTTATCTATTTCTCCTTTTAGTTTTGTCCACTATTACTTTCTACTACTAATGTTACCAATTTAGAGTTGTTACATCTTTCAAATGGGTTTAGCCTTTTTATTGTTATGAAATACTTTTCTTTGTTTTTAAATAGTGCTTCTTGACTTAAAATCTACTTTGTGTAATATTGTTATAGCTATATTGCTTCCTTTGGGGTAGTGTTTGATGGTGTATGGTTTTCTGTCCTCTACTTTCTACCTTTCTGTACATTTCCATTTAAGTGTGTCTCATATAAATAGTATATAGTAGTCAGATATTTTTAAGTCAGATAATTTTATCTTTTTGTAATATGCTCTATTTCACCATAATTCCTGATATATTTCGGGTTAAATCTACTATCTTACCTACATGTTTCCTATTTTTCTATTACCTATTTGTGGTCTGTTTTTTTCTCCAGCTTTCAATTCCTATCTTCACACTCCTCTTCTCCCAAATTCTTCAAGTTTAATCAAATCTTCTGGTTTCTGTTGTTTTTGTTGAGCAGTAAACTGGTTAAGTCTTTTTCCGTCTTCTGTCAAAGGTCAAGCCAGTGTGCTGGCACATGCCTGTAATCTCAGCACTCTGGGAGGTCTAGACAAGAGGATTACAAGTTTGAGCCCAACCTGAGCAACTTAGTGGCTTAGTGAGATCTTGTCTTTAAAAAAGAAAAAGAATTGGTGGTCCAGCTTAGTGTAAAAGCCCTGAGTTCAATCTCTAGTAACAAAAAAAAAGTCCGTCTTCTTGGTAGTTTTATTTAAAAATTATTTTTTACTCTCGAATCTGTGGTTTATTGTCTGTCGGTCTTGTAAAATTCTTAGCCATTATCTCTTAAAATACTTTCTACCCCATTCTTCTTTTGTGAGATTAAGTATACATTATACATTTTCATTATTTTTTTTTTACATTTTCATTATATTAAGTATGTCTCTACACTTTTTTTCAATTCATCTTTTTCTCTGTATTCCTCTCTAGATATTTTCTACTGACCACCTCCAGTGTGCCAATCCTCCTTTTAGCTGTGTCTGATCTTAAATAACTTGTGAGATTAATTTCTGTTACCTTAATTTTTAGATCTAATTTTTTTGGTCCTTTTTGTGTAGATTCTGGTTCTTTGAAAAAATTCTCTTATATCTTGTTATCTATTTTCTTGACTTTTTTTTTTTTGTTTTTTTTTTTGTGGTGCTGGGGATCAAACTCAGGGCCTTGTGCTTGCAAGGCCAGCACTCTAACTGCTGAGCTAAATCCCCAGCCCCATGACTGACCATCTTGGCTTGCCTAGACCTCTCCTGATTTAAGCATTTTAAGTGCTACACCCCAGGACATTCCTCTGACTGAGGGGGCAGTGGGCACCTTTTAGTCCTGACATACCTGGTAATTTTTGATTGAGTATTGGACATTATATATAAAAAACTGGGATAATTTGAGACTTAGAAAGATGTTATCTTCTTTCAGACAGAGTTTACTTTTGTTTTTAAGGGGCAGCTAGAGTGGCAATAAATGGTTTTGTCCAGTCTGGGATTGAGCTCGTGTGGAGCTGGGCTTTAGTGTTTGTGAGGACGTTGGTTTCATCTCACTGACTCTTATTCCTAGTAAGAAGGCATTTGAGGGGTCTGCACTGGAAATCTAGATACTCCCCAGCCCCTCCTCTGTGGTAAGCCAGAACTCTGTTTTTTCTTTCTAGCATGATGGAACTTCTGACGGTATTCATTCCTAAGCTTTCAGCTACAACTTCCAATTCAGCAAGGACCTCAAGTGGAAAGGCAGCATCTGGTGTCACTCTCCAATCCATGTCTCTTTTCTCTAGGAACTTAGTTCCTCGAGTTCTGCGTGCCTTCATGGCCTTGGGTGCTAATCTTTGTTTCCCAACCCTGTCCCGATGCTCAGAACTGTGCTCAGCGTCTAAGTCTCTCAGCTCTTTGGTTGAGTGACTTCTCAGTTTTCCAGCCCTGTGCTGCTTGCATATGCACAAAAGCCTTGGAGGGAAAAGCAGGCTCACCTCAGTGTGCTTCGCTTCTCTTGGCTTCTTGGTCCCTAATGTCCTGGCAGTCTTGGTAGCTCCACGGTGTCCTGGAACCATTTAACTCACTCGGCTTTCTAATTGTCCTCGGCAGAGAAGTTGGCATAGTACAAGTCACTGTGACATAACCTAAAGTAAAATGCTAAAAGAAAATGCTCTTCAGCGCCTCCATTTGCTCACCTTGTTTTCTTAAGTACCTCACTTCTTCTACCAACCTCTTCTACCCATTCTCTCCAGCCTTCACTTTTCATACTTCATTCATTCATGCTGCTTCAGCATCCCTGTATTTTTGAGTATGTACAGTTTTAAAGTTGTTTTCCATGCAACAATCATGTGGCATTGGCGGGCGACGTTTTTCAGAGCCAGCGTCTAGGTGTGGTGAGCTGAGTGATATGCTTGGCATTGATTAATCAGGTCCAGTTCCTCCGAGAAGTTGTTGGTTCCGTGTTTTTTAAACATCTCTCTCTAGGGGTTCTGAGTCTCTGCCCTGAGGCTTCCTTGGTGTTTTGTAGTGTGGAGGAACTGCTTGAGAATTAGAAGCAGAAATCAGTTAGGCTTCTCTGTTCCTGTAAAGTCAGCATTGAGACTGGTTGCACACAAATTATGGGTGTCTAATTAAGCAAATTTAATAGTAATAAGATAATTTATTTCATCTTGTAGGCCTAGGCAGCTTTAGCTCCATCATCTAAGCTTAGAGTGCCTTGATTTATGATGTAGTTTTTTTTAGGTACTCATACAAATGTAAGCACAGTTTATCATCACCTCTGACCGCGCCCTTCGCAGACCTCATTCTGTTCAGTCCTCGCTGTGGCCCTGTGAGACCAGCACGATTTTCCCCAGTGAGATT
Organism: Hystrix cristata; assembly: GCA_004026905.1. NCBI lineage: Eukaryota > Metazoa > Chordata > Mammalia > Rodentia > Hystricidae > Hystrix > Hystrix cristata. The sequence goes on along the minus strand of PVJO010001685.1, from coordinate 13,073 downwards.
AGGGCACAGCCGGTGGGTTACAGAGCCAGCATGTGAGCCCAGTTCTGTCTGATTCTCACTCTCAGGCACTCTGTCCCGTGCAGTGCTCTCCTGCCACGAATGCCGTCTGCTGTTGAGAGTCATCTTGTGGAACTGCACGGGAGAGAGTCCACTTCATCCTACAGGATCTATGTTAAAAAATAGGACTGGGAACATTTATTGTTAGGCAAAGACCGTATCTGGGCAAGACAGGGCCTTCTGAGGATTCCCCATCTCTCAGGATGCAACTTTGGCAAAGCACAAACTGGTGCTTATTAACTTAATGTGAGTCAGGATACATGCTCTATGTGAATTATGATCTATTTGACATCTTGAAATCAGCACTGTAAGGTTATTAACTGTGAAGAAATTTATTATATCTGTCATTCTTGATTTCAGGGAAGTATAATTAGCATTAACAGCACTTGCACGGAGATGGGTAATTTTGACAACGCTAATGTTACCGGAGAAATAGAATTTGCCATTCTTTATTGCTTCAAAACTCATTGTTTAGAAATATGCATCAAGACCTGTAAGAATCTTGCCTATGGAGAAGAAAAGAAGAAAAAGTGCAATCCGTGAGTTTTTTTTTTTTTAAGTTTTGTGTAAGATGGTAGATGTACTGTTTCTAAAATTTGTATGGAAGAGTAAAATTTCAAGAATAACCAAGTCAGTTGTAAAAAAAAAAAAAGAACAAAAATGGAAAAGACTTACTTCAAGAATTACTAGAAAGCTGTAATAATTCAAATAATATTATGGATGCAAAGATAGATGAGTGGGTTCAAAGAACAAAATCAAAGGTCCAGCTACAGACCTTAGAATATATGGGAACTTATATATGCTCCAGGGGTGTTTTAGACCATTGAGGTTATTGTAGAAGAAAACTATAGACTGTGTGGCTTATAAAAGACAGAAATTTATTTCTCACACTTCTGGATGCCGTGAAGTTTAAGGTGCTGGCAGATTCGTGTCTGATGATGACCAGCTTTCTGGTTCATAGATGGCCATCTGCCTCCATCACCACACAGGCGAAGGGAGCAAGGCAGCTCTGAGGACTCCTTAATAAGGGAACGATTCCATTTTTGTGGGTTGTCCTCTTACCTTCCAAGTGCCATCACACTGGGGGTAAAGTTTTGTCCTATGAATTTTGGAGGGACATAAGCATTCAGTCTGTGGCAGGAACTATTACCAATCAGTGGAGAAAAAGTAGACTTCATTAAGTGGTGCTGGAAAGTTTGACTTTCCATACAGGAAAAACAAATCTTACCTCCATACAATGCACAAATACATTACATTTTTTTCCAGTTGATAGACATGAAATAATGAATCATCATTATTTAAATATGCATTTTTTTGATTATTAACAAATGAACAACTTTTTACATGGAAGCTTCAGCAATTTGGATTTCCCCTTTTGTGCAGCTTCTGGTTCATATTTTTTGCCCATTTTTCTATTGGTTTGTCATTTTCTTGTTCATAGGAAAATTTTGTGTGCATCTGTGTGGTAATGGAGATTGAACCCAGGGCCTTGCACATGCAAAGCTCACAGTACCATTGAGCTACATCTGCAGCCCATAGACTTGTTTGTTAAAAAAAAAAATATATATATATATATATATATATTTTAGACAGGGTCTTACTGCATAGTTCAGGCTGACTTTGAACTCACAGTGATCCTCCTATCTCATCTGGGATTAGGTTTTTGGTAGGTTTTGGTAGGTTTTTCAAAGTTCTTCATTGGTTGTATGTATTTTACCTATCTTACCCTAGCTATTCCTTACTTTTCTAACTTATTTGCAGTGGCTTTGCTTGTAGAGAATTTGATAATATCAAATTTATGAATCTCTTGCTTTATAATGTCTGCTTTTGGGGGCTTAGTGGGTAGAGCACGTGCTTAGTGTGTGCACATCTCTGATGTCAATCCCCAGCACCAAAACCGAAAATGAACAAAAAACCGAAGCCAAAAAACCTCTGCTTTTTGTATGTGTAGAATTCCTATGCCATCTGAAGGTTATGAATATATTCTTCTCTATTTTCTTCTAATATGTTTTCAAAAAACTTAGACCTTTTCCTATTAGAATTGGAATTGATTTTCTGTGGATGGCCTAAGGTATGAACCTCATTTTTGCCTTCTTTTCCTGCATGGAAAACTTCTGGCATACTGTGAATGGCCAGCTGATGGTGGGAAAAGGAATGGACTGTTGATTCAGTCAAATACTCTGCTCTGAAACCTTTCAGCAGCTTCTTAATGACAGAAAAAATGCATACAAATTTCTACAGCACTTATACCTTTCCATAACAATCTCCTTTTCTTTCTGGTTTTAACTTTTCATTTTTCCTTTACTTATACTATATACCTCCAGAAATTTGGAATAGTCTTTGTTGGAGAAATGACCCCTGACTTTCACATCTCAAAATTTAATGGATGCAGTTAAAGCAGTGCTTATACTTAAAAAGAAGAAAGATTAACCAGATGTGGTGGTGCATGCCTACAATTCTCGCATTTGAGAGGCTGAGGCAGGAGGATTACCGTGGGTTTGAGGCCAACCTGGGTACATAGACAAGGCCAGTCTGAACCACATAGCAAGACCCTATCTAAAAAACAAAAAAACATAAGAAGAAAGATTAAACATGACCTATTTAATCCTCCACCTCGAAATGCTAGGAAAAGAACAAGTTAGTTCTAGAGAAGGTTGGAAATAGTAAAGGTAAGTCACAAATAAATGAGGTAAAAAAACAATAGAGCCAAATCGATGAACCCAAATGTTCTTTGAGAAAAATCAATAAAATTGATAAAACTCTTATGCACACACATACATAAAGAAAGAGGCACATACCCTGTCATTCCTGGTTTTGTACCTAGAAATTTCTTGCATAGGTGCACCAGGAATGAATGGAATGGTCGTTAGCAGAATTGTTTATAATAGCAAAGACTAAGACATAAGACAAAGAGTAGACTCATACAATGGAGTCATCTGAAGGAATATAAATGAATGAGCTATAGCTGCACAATGATATAGATGAATCATCCATTGAGTAAAAAAAAGCAAGTTACAGAAGACTAGACGTGAGCAATTTTGTTTATATAGAAGTTCAAAAACAGGACCGTCAGCAGAGAGGAGTACAGTCTTAAGGAAAAAGCTTTCCATTTCCTCTTTCTTTTTATGGGTTAAAAGATAGTGGCAGGTGGAGGTAGAGGCAGGGGAGGCCAGAGCATGGCCCATATTCAGGTGGAAGAATCTGGTTCCATGGTGCTCATCAAATGGCAGATGAGGAAGGGACACAGGTCCAGGAGTAAGGCACTTTCCTTCCCCAGGAACATTCCAGGAGATTAGACAGCCAGCACTGGCCAAAGCCAGTGGCTATCAGAAGTGGATACCCAACATTAATATCACCTTTGCCAGTCTGGGTCACTAAACCTTTTCTGTCAACTCAAAATCCAGCAGGAAGCAGCTTAAAGAAAATGCCGATGTGTGGGTTGTACTCCTTGGGACTCTGTCGGCCCCCTGCTGAGCTCCCACTTTGTCTTTCTGCGGTTGGCCACAGGTATGTGAAGACCTACCTGCTGCCCGACAGGTCCCCCCAGGGGAAGCGCAAGACTGGAGTCCAGAAGAACACGCTGGACCCGACCTTTCAGGAGACCTTGAAGGTACTTGCTGGACAAATATTCGTGCACTGAGCCCTCCCCACCCCGGGTTGGCCACATGGATCAGAGTCCAACCGGTGGTGTTTTCAAACTCGTGAGTCAGTTAAATGTAAGTGCAGCCACTTACACATTTCTCTGTAGCTCTGTCAATCAGTGGCAAGTTGGCAGAAAATAGATTGCAGCCTTTGTACAGGAAAAGTGCAGAGTCTGCTGGACTTGAGAATGACTTTTGATTAATGATTTCTGAGAAAATGGGGAGGAAAGAACCTGGCTGCCTCTGTGTCTCAGGCTGACTACTAGGCACAAAGTGATTTAAAAAATTGGTTTGTCTTCTTGAATTTGTATGGGTCTCAGAGGCATGCTCAGGCAAGGGTCCCTGAAAATAAAATGGCCAAGTCACTATCTTTGTAGAAGCACTTCTTTAGTATAGTATGTGAAAAACCCAGGTTTCTTCATTTCTATGGAAAAAAGTCATGAAAAAATTTATAAAGGAATTGTGTTTTTCATTTTCTTTGATGCTAAGAAGTATAATTATAGTTTAGAACAGAGCTGTGGCTTCATGCTTTGGTTTGGGTCGAAGAGGCAGAGTGGGGCCTGACAGGGGTAGAGCCGGCTGTGGGAGCCCCAGCTGGAAGGGTAGCCAGAGCTGGGGGACGCCCCAGTCAGAACTGGGCAGCCCAGAAATCCCGAAATCTCATGCTGACTGGGGATAGGAGAGGGCTTTGTTTGCCTTCCTTGGCAAATGAGGGTGTCTGTGAACTGCCAGCCAGGGGCCATCTGGGAGGCTGGCACAGAGCCCAGAGTTCATTAAATAATAATAGCCATTGTTTCCTGGGCCCCTGCTGTGACCAAGTGCTTTATATACACTGAGGGAGACATCAGAATCCTCCTTTTCAAACCGGGAAACCAAGACTTAGGGAGTACTTAGAAGTACTTAGCTTGAAGCCATGATGGACTGACCGCCCTTCTCAAATTGCATCTGGGTAGGAATTCCCTGGGGATTTTTAAAAGCTTCAAATTCTGACTCATGAGGTGTGGGTGGAGCCTGAGACTCCACCGTTCCCACAAGCTCCACTGCACTCTGGGAAGCCGCTGGCCTAGCCTGGCCGGGCCACGTACGAGTCACAGCAGCCAGGTCTGCACTTCTTCCGCCTGCTGGGAGAATTTGGAAGACTCCAAACTGTGCCAGCTCACACATTTTATGTTTGTAATATATTATAATTACATTCATTTTGGGGAACTGAGATCTATATGTCTCTCTATATATCCTATGATAACTTCTGTTTTCTCAGCTGCACTAGGGATTGAATCTAAGACCTTCACACTGAGCTTCATTCTTGCATTCTCAGCCCTTTTTAATTTATTTTTTTTGTTTTGGGGCAGGGTCTCACCAAGTTGTTAAATTGTCCAGACTGGGCTTGCACTTTGATCCTCCTGCCTCAGTCTCCCAGAGTGCTGGGATTACAGGCATGCATTACCATGCCTGGCTTTTTTTTTTTTTTTTTTTTTTTTTTTTTTTTTTTGTAATTCTTAAAGAAATTCACATAAGAGAGAAGACTGGGGAATCTGGGAGCCTATAAATCATTACAAGCCTTGTAGCTGGACATGGAGGTACATGCCTATAATCCCAGCTATTCAGAAACATGAGGACGGTAGGATCGTAAGTTAGAAGCCAGCCTCGACAATTTAGCCAGACTGGTGGGAAAAAACCTAAACCAAACTGGGGATGTATCTCTGCGGTAGAGTGCTTCCTTAGCGGGCACAAGGTCCTGAGTTCAGTCCCCAGTATCAGACGGGAAAATAAAAAAGGGTTATAGAAACCAGTATTTCAAAACACCCCTTGGTTTGGCACTCAGGAGGTTTGTACAGCCCTCGGCAGGCCATCAGGGGAAGATTGGGGTAGTCCACGAGAACTGTGTCTAGTCAGTTTTGAGAAAATTGCATGTGAAAGATGAGGATCTAGAGATACAACTTCCAAGTGTTCTGGGCAGTATGCTCCCTGGGGGACCTCTGGACTCCAGTGAGGCTCGTAGGCACCTGGGGATCCTTCGGATGGGCCTGGGAGGATGAAGCGAGCAGCAGGTCTGCATGGCCTTGATATTGCCTGTCCCTGTTCTCTGAATCACCTTACATGCCAGACTCCACAGAGTCTGGGCAGTCTCGGGGGCAGATGATGCCGGCTTGTGGCCACGGAGCAGTAGAAAATAAGTCTCGTCTGACATAGCAGAAAGTAGTAGTCTCATTTGTCATTAGAGGTGACTAGTTGGTGAATCCTAACAAGTATGCTGAGGGAAGTCAGCAAGGGGCTGCCAGGTGAGTGGCAGAGCAGTGGATCAGGGTGCTGGCTCCAGGAGGAGCCGTGGTCTCCCGCTTCTCCTGGGACAGCTTCATTTCTCAGAGGGCAGCAGACACAGCCTGGTGGTCGGGGCTTAACTGACTTGGCATGGGCCTCGTGGGATAAAACAAGTAAGTTCAGTGTTTCCAGACAGACTCAGAAATGGACCAGTGACTTGAGGGAAAAAGCTGTAAAACTAGCCAGCGGTCTTGCAGAGAGAATGTGGCACAGAGCTCCTGACCTAATGGGCACAGCAAGAGCGGTGGAAGGAAAGGATGGGGAAACAGGCCTGGGATGGCACCCACTGCCCACCTCCTTCCCTTTTGGAGATGGAGAAGAGTTAGCATGTTTTCTGTCCCTGTCAAAGGGAAAGGGGCCTAAAAGTAGAATAGAGGATATGAAACCCAAGCAAACAAACCATGCATCTGCTTTAAGTGGCTGTGCCTGGCCTCACCTTGTAACAGGCGGGAGTGTCCCCAGGGGTCAAGATTCAAACCCCAGCAGGCATTGGGGTGGGGGCAGCAGAGGGCAAAGGCCAGCAGTGAGAACTCAGGCCACACACAGTCAGTGACAGTTTCCAGGCTGCAGGACGGTCACTGAATTTCTAAGCTGCTGTGTTTTCACTGGCAAAGCGGTGACTAAAAATACTGAACTCACGGGATGCTTGTGAAAGCCAAAGATCAATGAGTATCTAAGATCCAGGTACAGAATGAGAATTCAGTAACTTGGAACTTGTTGTTTGTTATTGAGGAAATTCAGTTATTCAGCCTAAAACAAGGCCCTGAGGGGCTGAGGTGGAGTGGCCAGCTCGGAAGTGTGGCCCATGCCTCAAGTAGGGCTGTGTCATCAGCACGTGGGGGCCTTTGGCCTCCGGTCTCCTGGGGGCAGGAAAACACCTTTGGATGGGGCAAGGGGATTTTCCTGCCACTCTTATCCATGCTGTAAACTTCTAAGAGGCACAGTTTGATACTGTATTGCCAGCTCAGGCCCAGTATGCCATTGCGTCCACCTGGGGAAAACATACTGGGGTAAAGCTCATACTTTGTATTTTCTTTTTTTCCTTTTTGTTTTCTTGCAGCCCTGGGGGTGGAACCCGAGGACTCAAACATGCTAGGCAAGCATTCCGCCACTGACCTACATCCCCAGCTCCAAATTGTTCTATCATTTAAAAAGAAAAGTCGTGCTTTTAGCATTTTTGGATGAGCCTGGCTGGGTGCAGTGTTGCCCAGATACCAATTCGAATTCTACCTTGGCAGGTTCTCAGCTTGATTTGTAGGAGTCTTGGGCTGTTTGAGCACTTTCACCCTTGCATTATTCTGAGAAACAAGGGTAGGTAGGGGACTCAGTGGCTGTTGAGCACAGGGCATTTGGGGAGTGGAGGGAGCGCTTGAGGAGAGATCTGCTGTTGTCCCCTGCCTTCCAGCAGCTTGGCCCAACCTGACCACACAGGACCCTGGCTGCAGCTGAGTCTTGGAGCTCAGCCCTGGGAATCCACTGACCGTCTCCTTCTGTGTCTGCAGTACCAGGTGGACCCCACCCAGCTGGTGACCCGGCAGCTACAGGTCTCTGTGTGGCACCTGGGTACACTTGCCCGAAGGGTGTTCCTTGGAGAAGTGATTGTTCCGCTGGCCACATGGGACTTTGAAGACAGTGCAACGCAGTCTTTCCACTGGTATCCACTCCGAGCCAAGGTGATGTTTGGTTTGGGACTGAGCGTCCCCTCTCCAGCCATGGATTCCCTTTTCAGAGGGTACATCTTGTGTCCCCTGCTCCTCTATCGTTAGTTTGAAGACAGGCCCTGGAAGATCTCTGTTGTCAGCCCCTGGCACAGGGCCTGGTATAAGATAGGCCACCACCAAGGTTGTCCAACAAAGACTTCTTTGGCAAGTGGACTAGGAGCAGAGTGCCAAGCAAAAAGACACCCCTCCTGACGCTAGCTAACGGACTGCAACTTGGTGTTGGATGGGATTGCATGCTCACAGGCCTGCTCCCAGGAAGGGGCTCCAGGGATAGTGCTTGGTTTCTGCATGCTTGAGGGTAGCAGCAGCTTTATCTCGGCTGGCATCCAAGAGCTAAAACATGATGCTTGAGTAGACAGAAGCTGCCCCATGGGGGATCTCAAGAGTCCTGAGCCTTCTGCCATTACCCTGAGGGCTGCTTCTCTCTCCTAGTGGGATCTGTCCCAGCATATGGAACGAATAAATGTAGACCTTTCCTAATATACTTCTGCCTGCCCGTCCCCCAGATGAAAGGTTGGTGGGATTCCAGGGTCATGTCTTCTGTGGGTCTTTTTTTCATTCACTTTGTGACAGAATCACCCATGCCCAGACAAACCACCTTGGTAGGCAGGGTGGTACCCTCAGCAGGGGGCAGGACAATGTGCTGCCAGATACCCAAAGCCTGAAGAGCCACCCCCATGGCTTTGGGCATGAAGCGTAGCTCCTGTGTCCAGCGCCTTCAGCAGACCTTGGCATGCATGGAAAGGTAGCTTTAAGTCTTATGGCCTAGGTGGAGATGGGGTGGGCTTGCTTTTATTTACTTTTTTCAAACAGGTTGTACCAGGTTTTCTTAGGACCATCCTATTCCCATAGGCCCTTCCTTGGGCTCATCAGCCTCTGGTTTGCTGGGGGTAGTGGTGAGGTGACAGGGTGAGTCACTACGGATGAGGGAAGAGCCATCCACCATGGATGTGGCCACCCCCGAGAGAGCCTGAGACTCTGCAGGGGTGGTAGGGGAACAGGTATGGACAGAGCTGAGACAACCCGACACGCACAGCGGGTTCTGGGGGGCAGTCCTGCTTCTGACCTCTGCCCCTTGCCCACAGGCTGAGAAATACGGAGATAGTATTCCTCAGAGTAATGGAGAACTTGTAGTTCGGGCCAAACTTGTCCTTCCTGCAGAGGCTAGAAAGGTCCAGGAGGCTCAAGAAGGTATGTATCCTCCAGCCCCCTGAGGATTTGTCAGTTGTCACTGTCCCCAAAGCCTGGAGGGCAGGTAGGTTGAGAGAAAGTGTCCTCCTGACAGTCCACTGATCCCACACCCCCAGGAACTCTCACCGAGAGAAGTGGAGGCAGCCTGGGAGGTCGCTCCCGGGAAGCTGAGCACACGCGGGTAACCTAGCAGCTGAGGCCTCTGGTGCCTACTTACACGGCTCAAAGGACACTGGTTTTGAGGCTTCCCTGCCAGTGGCAGGTGGGAGAGTCTCTGGTGAGAGGCCTCTCTTGGAAGAAGGGACAATCCAAGTAGGATGTGTTATGGATGAGGAATTTAGCTCCTGAGGAACCAAGAGAACTTCTCAGGACACTGGTACCTGCAAGGCTCAGAGGGAACAGCTGTTTTCCAACAGGTGACATGGACCAGGGACAGGACCTTGAGGATATTATGGCAAATTTAACTTAGATAATGTGTAGGGTGGAAACTGTAAGGGCAGAGAAGGAAAACAAGGAGATGGCCATTTGCATTGTACATTCACCGACTATTTGGTGGGAAGGGGAAATTCTGCTGCTGAGCTTACCAGGCTATGAGCAGCCCAGCAAGCGCCCTGTGGTCATTCCTACTTCCCTAAAACGGGCTTGGGACTCCCAGGTTCCTTGAAACTGCTGACTAGAGCCAGACTAAAACCTCCACATCTTTCTCCTGGTGGGTTTCTGTTCTCTGCAGCTCTCGCCTTCCTCGGGTCCCGACAATCCTTGCACCCTGTCACCAAGGGCGGCTTGAGGGCAGGGCCACTAGCGCCTTCTGGGGAAAATGTCCGTTTTCCTACCTTCCCCGTGGGGTTTAGTGGCTGCGACAGTCCTCTCGTGAGGCTCAGTTTAGGTGGTGGTGTTGCATACTAAAGTCTCAGAAGGGGTTTGACAGTCCCTTTCCCTCCAGATCAGCCATCACTTAATGGTCAACTCTGTTTGGTCGTGCTGGGAGCCAAGAATTTAGCTGTGCGGTCAGATGGTACCTTAAACTCATTTGTTAAAAGGTATGTATTAGTACGTATTCCCTTTAACTACTTATGGATTTTCTTGTGTAGCAAACACCAAGAAGCTATGTTAGATTCATCTTATTTTAGATTTTCTAAGAAAATCCAACATAGCAGCTATGAAAGACCCTGATTTTCAAGAATTCATGGAATTTGGACATGCTGAGGCTTGATTTCGAATAGTATGTTTTAACCTGAAGCTCATACCTCGTTACTTCTTGTTGTATCAATAAATCAGTTTTGAAATCAAGCATGAGAAACTAGTGTTAGTAAATATTTCCTTAGCTTAAGACCTCTTTTGGATTAGCTGACACATGCATGATTCCACCTTTTATTCTTAGTCAGTGCAGGTGTATTTGTATCTCCAAAAGTAAACAACATTAATTACACCGAAGTACTAAATCCCGTCATTGACAGAATGGGAAAATGACAGCCTGCCTTGTCAAGACAGAACCATACTTGTGTCCTAATTCTGTCACTTCTGTGTATGCCCTTGGGCAAGCCAGTTAGCCCTTTTGAATCTGTTTTCCTGAGAATAGAGGAAACTGAGATCCTATGTGTATAGTAGGGAGCCCCTTATCAAATGGTGATGAGGAGAGATTACAGTGGGGACTATACGGCCTCAGAATTCCAATTTAAGGGTAATTCCTGAGGCAGAACCCAGCTCAGAAAATCCTAGCAAAAGGGGATATGGCCAAGTCTTGCAGTGCCCATCCTAATTCATGGCTGAGGATGATATTTATGCTGGATGCAGCACTTGGTGTTTGGTTTGCACTCAAGCACAAGTATCAGTAGGGGAAGGGGGCTGTGAATGGCAGTGATCATGGGGTCTGTGTTTCCCTTCTTCAGCTGTCTCACTCTGCCAGACCAACAAAAACTGCGTCTGAAGTCCCCAGTGCTGAAGAAGCAAGCTTGTCCCCAGTGGAAACACTCCTTTGTGTTCAATGGCGTGACAAGGTCTCAGCTGAGGCAGGCAAGCTTGGAGTTAACTGTGTGGGACCAGGCTGTCCTCGGTATGAATGACCGCTTGCTGGGGGTAGCCAGACTTGGTTCAAGTAAGTCTAAGATATTTCACTCAATGCTTCTCAAATAGTGGAAATCATGGCTTTGTTATGTCCTTAGTGACTGTCTTAGTTGCATGGGTACCACGGAAAGAAAAAAAATGCTTCCATAACAGCAGCGATTTAACTGGCTAGGAAACTGCCTAACCCGCCATAAATAGGAAATTCCTTAGTCTACTCTACAAGGGAGTGATAATACAGCAAAGTATTTTGACAATTTAAATCAGATTTAGATCTGCTAAAGAAACCAAAGTTGTAGGTCTCCAAATGGGCAAGGTATGCTTTTGCTTTTGTTTCTGTTGTCAATTATAAGAGGATTATTTTATTAAAGGAAAAGATCTTAACCCAAACAAACAGCAATTCAGAAAGTACTTCACTGAGAGTGGGACAAACAGGGCCACTATTCAGTGTTGCTCATGGGGTGGGGGTGCTGCTGGCACCGTGTGGGCAGCCCTTCACCGGGGAGTGGGGTGGGGTGTGCCCCACCCCCGCCTGCCAGCTGACATAGTGCCTCCCACACATGGCAACAACCAGACACCCGCACATTATCTCAGACAACCCTTCAACTGAGACTTATGAATTCTTCAAAGGAATGTTGTCCAAAGCACACCACTGTCCTAAGAAACTCCCTTCGGAGAACAAATCTGGTTTTCCACCACCACAGCCATGGCATTCAAACTGTTGCCTTCTCTGGGTAAAGAACCAGCCACCAAACCAGAGTCCTCTACCTGTGACACCACAGGGAAGGAAATGGAGGTCTGTTCTACGGAATATCTCAGCACACCCTACTCACAATGCTGTTGGGGGTTTCTTCTTAGTGGTTGGCATTTTCTGATATTGAGGTGAGGTAAAAAACACTTCTAAAACACTTCTTGCTGGTCCTTGTTTCTAAAAGCTAAGAAGGGATGGGGCGTATCCTCAGCCACCATCATTAATCTGTCTGTCTCACATTACAGAGGGAGATGCAATTGCTGATAAAGACTCAAGTCCACAATCAAAGCTTCAGTGGCAGAAAGTTCTTTCCAGCCCCAACTTATGGACAGATATGACACTGATCTTGCACTAAAGTGAAGCTTCAAAGCTGCAGGGCACAATGGGAGTGTCAAAGTGCTGCATGCCTGTGAAGATTAGCAGCGTGGGGTCACCACTGGGCAAGACCCTCTCAGGATTACCCACACTCCAGCTGAGTTGTGTCAGTGCCTGAAACATCCCTCCAATTCTGTATTCAACAGAGCAATTTATCAGTGTGACATAAATCAGTCTCACATAGATTACTATTTTTTGAGTCATGAAAAACGGCCAGATTTCAATAAATGTTCGGCAGTCACCTATCTCTCCTAGTGTTTAATCAAACTCTGAAAATCACAGCTTTGGTACATGCATTCAGGAAGAAAAAGAGCCCAGTAAGTATTTAGTCCCACCTGGTCTCCTGTGGGTGCTGGATTCCTGCTTTCCAGCTGGTAAGATCTAGGGTCCAAGGGGCACGGGGGCCCCTTCACGGGGCATGGCTGAAGGGACTGTGCAGAACCTAGGATGTCCCGGCAGACCCTCTCCCCACGCACAACAGAGTGTTTTTATTTTGTATGTCTCTAGTGTGGAATTCGCATCTACACATCTGAGATCTGTTATGGTGTGAATATTTTAGACAAGCTTATGCAGAAAAATTAAAATGTGCAATTACATGCACAAAGAACACTAAAAGAAAATTTACAGATGTGATTACAGCAAGTAATCAGTTTCATCACTCCCATCACATCAAGTGCCATGGTTATGTGGTTTTTAATATGTAATTCTTTTATTCTGTAAAAGGTAACAAAATATACAGAACAAAACTTTCCCTTTTTAAAACTAATGTTACAAACCCATATTATCACTTACATATAAATACTATACTCTACAGCTGATTATTAGTTAGGTATAAGTCCAACAGTGTGGTCTTCTAACTGTTTAAGCAAAAAACCAAAAGTTTACTGCAGAGTCCTCCAGTACCATCCATCCCAATGACCACGGCAGATTTCTGCCAGCTGAACAGAGTGTCTGGAG